>PVJL010001056.1:0-302999 GCA_004026885.1 Lyroderma lyra
AAAAAAAAAAAAAAAAAAAAAAAAAAAAAAAAAAAAAAAAAAAAAAAAAAAAAAAAAAAAAAAAAAAAAAAAAAAAAAAAAAAAAAAAAAAAAAAAAAAAAAAAAAAAAAAAAAAAAAAAAAAAAAAAAAAAAAAAAAAAAAAAAAAAAAAAAAAAAAAAAAAAAAAAAAAAAGCAAATAAATAAATAAATAAATAAATAAATAAATAAAACTATTCATGGCTACCATATTAAATTAATTCAATGGAAAAAAGGAAAAATCTGATGAACAATATCATAGAGAACCATAAATCAAAGACGACTGTGAATAGATAACAAGTCAAAACAACAGAGGAAAGTGGAGTTCTAAGTGAGAAGGAAAAGGAAGACAAAAACATGCTTTGTAATTTTGCATTAAGTGTGATTCCATTTAAATATATTGATTTATTTAAAGCAAGTGAAGTTATTATAATCACGTGCTAATTCAAAGTTATCACATGTTCCTTTAAATAGTACATTTAGCCTGTAACATCTAAATAAGCTATAAAACTTAGGCTGAATTAAAGAGATACATGTTTGCCACCTGTAATCAAGGACTAAATTTATACCTAAAAACACTATTTCATCCAGAAGGCAAAAAATATTCTATGTAATTAATGGAGAAAACATCCACAAAGTATAAATACTTAAGTTAGATAAGGCACAAGACAAAATTAAACACAAGGATGAATTTATTAATCATCAATCTGTGTTTAGACATGGTCCTCAATTTTTTCAAAGTTTTTCTAATAAACTCAGCATCTGAGAAATGATAATGACCTACAGCCCCATTAATAAATCCTGGATGTACTCCAGGTAAAATTCCTCTGTAGATAAATATGCACATTGATTTTTATTACTTTCTCTGAAGCAATGCATAAGCAACTTCTGCAGAACATAACCATACCTTTCTGGAAGCCTTCGGCCATGTATTTCTCCTTTGCACTTAGCTTCATTATCTTCTGCTCTTCGTCGTTGCATTTGATCAAAAATAGCATGATAATGTTCATACTGTCCTCGAGAAGAAAAAGATGATGGAGCCACAGCCCTTCCACTTCCAAAAAAGGTAGCCTAGGAATTAAACAAAGAGCTCTCACATGTTTATCTCATAATACGGAAAAGGACTCTACTACCCTCAAAAGAAAAAAATTTCAACACTTGACTTAAATAGCAATTATCTAATACGTATACATTAACACATAGCATAAAGTAGGTACATCCAACCTGCAGCCCAGGATGGCTTTGAATAAGGCCCAACAAAATTCTTAAAACACTAATGAGATTCTTTTGCAGCCCATCAGCTATGGTTAGTGTTAGCATATTTTATGCGTTGCCCAAGACAATTCTTCCAATGTGGCCCAGGCAAGCCAAAAGGTTGGACAACACTTGCCTAAAGCAAAATGTCTTCCTATTATCATATTTTACTGTGTATAATGTGCACTTTTTTGCCCAAATTTGTGAGGGAAAAATAAGGATGTGCATTATACATGGATAGTACTAATTCCATATCTATATAAATGTTTTTAATTCTTTTATTTATGCTTATGAGTTAAAGGTGTAACTCTAGAAATCAATAATGAAATCCTTATGCAAAATAATACCCTGGAATACAATAATCTTTTTTAATATAAAAAAAAATTCAAATTTTCTTGTACCTTGTTACTGATCTTGTGTTTTGTAATTATGTTACATAAAATTTCTTGTATCATGTTAAAAATAAATGCTAAAAATTCCTTTTTTTTTTTTTTTTTTTTTGCTTTCTGGTATGTGGGTAGCTCCCTGGCTGGGAATTGAACCCAGGCCGCAGCGCTGACAGCACCAGCGCCGAAGCCTTAAGCCGCTACACCATCAGGGAACTCCCTAAAAATTCCTTTATAACATAAAAAAACAAGTACCTAAATATAAACAAATAAAAATTTGAATTAAAGAATTAAAATGAAAGATTTTTTTCCTTGTGTGGGCCAAAAACATGGGTGAGCATTAAACACATCCAAAATACTGTATATTACAACCATTAATAATAAAAAAGTAGTATCCTTTGTTACTAACAATAAAGCATAATTTAATGTAACAAAAATATAAAACGTCACCAAAATCTTGTGAATATGGAAAAATTTGGTCTTAACAAGTTTTGAAACAAGTTTTTAGTACACAGTTTATCGATCCCATTCTATTAAGTTTAAATATGTATACCTTATAAGTAAAGTAGTGCTTGTTTCTGTAACACTCAAAATTATATTTAATGAAAACATTTGCAAATAGTATTGAATATGCCCCAAATCCTTCAATTCAACAGGCAATGAAGATATAAACACCGCTGAAACATACTTTAGGTGTAAATACAAGAAGCAAAACATAGTATCTATCCTTAAGCAGTTTACAAACAAGTTGGCAAACAAAGCACAAAACTAGAAAAACACTTCATGCCTGTGGCGAATGAATGGCAACAGACATACTCTAAAGTAGTAAGTATTGAGCAAATGCAGAAAAAATTGTAGATATAAAAATTCCTTAAAAAAAAAGCATTAGGGAAAGACAGCTCAACCCAGCCTTGAAAGCAATGTAAAACACAAGCGATTAAATGATTAAATAGGAGTCAGCGTATTAAAGCAAAAATAAGCAATGTATGTAGTATATATTTCAGTGTTGGCAATAGCAGGAGAAAGAAGACAAATATAATTAGAAGGCAGGCAAATAGGGAGCATTAAGCTTGGTTATAAAAGTTTGGCGTAGCTAAGTGCTATCAATCTTGGATGTTTGCACTCATACAATAAACAAAAAAATAAGTATTCATAAACTTTCTAATAGAAGTAGTATACCAAAATGGTTTTTAAGAAGGTTAATAAGTCAAATTATGCCTGATAAGCAAGAACAAAGAGAATAAGGTAGAAGAACTAATTAGAAGACTTGTTGCCCTAACACCAAGCCAAGAAGCCTAGAAGCAAAAAATGGCAATCAGTGAAAAAGTAAATGCTGAAGGGAGTTGTGAATTCTCTGTAGGAATAACAAAGGACAAAGGCAAAGACATATGAATGCGACCTCAGTGGGAACTCAAGCACATAGAACACATAGGTAGAAATTAGAGATGTCAGAAAAGAAGTAAGTGTATAATGTTACATAAGCCATTGATGGAAGAATTTCAATGAGATGACGAAATCAATGATCTCAAATGTAGAGATCAAAGCACTGAAAATAAATCAACTGATATGACTAAAGTTGAATGGTAGCATTTAAAAAACCTTTTTATGAAGCACTAAGAACAGAAGCCAGAATACTGACAGTGAAAGACAAAGAGCTTCCAAGTGATAACATTTTAAGGAAGAAGTCTAGCTAAGAAAAGATGCAAAGAAAAATATTAGAATCAAATGAAAGAAATTTCAGTATACCCAACAAGGTAAGATTTGTGTTAACAACTTGAACACAGTATGTCACATACAATATTATAAGAAAGCTTATAAAACAAGATAAATTACAGGTAAACTGATTAAAGATGTTTGAAGAGTAAGAGATGAAAGTCGCTAGTAACAGGTAAAGATAATAAGGCAGTAAACTCCATCAAGGTGATCTTCACACACATCTTCAAAATGGACATTTCAAGTCAAGAAACTGATTCAGAATGCAGGTAAAAGGTAGGTACATCTTCTATGAGAGTGTTTATTCTTTGAGTTTAGTCTAGTGCTAATATCATCTTATCTTGAATTTGAGTGTTCTAATGCTTCTCTTTAACAAAAACAAAGTACATAAACACCTCTGAAGATTCCTATACCCAAAATAATCTTGAAAATACTTTACTAGAACAGTGAAGCAATATTGTCTTTTAAAAATCACCTTATTCACCAATTATAAGCACAGGTTGATGAATTTTGACAAATGTCAACATTTGTGTATCCTCTATCACAATAAAAAACATATCTATCCCCCCAGAAAGTTCCCTCATGCTCCTGTGCAGCCAATGCCCCTTCACTCCAGCAACCACTGATCTGCTCTGTCATATAGATTGAATTCACTGTTTCTATAATTTCATATTAATGGAGTCACACAGTATGTTCTCTGGCTTCATTCACTTTGCATGTTTTGACTGTTCCATGTTGTATGTATTAATAGCTTATTCCTTTTAATCGCTGAAGAGTACTCCAATATATTTCAAACAGATATGTCTCTTACATATCATAATCATCACATGATCAAACTACATGTGAAACTTAATTTTTCATTTTCAAAAAACACATTCAGAAGAGATACATCAAAAATGGATAGAGCAAAAAATTTCCCAGATTTGTAGATACTAAATAATCAAAGACAGCTAGTTATTTATATGTGAATAATGTCTTATTATTTAGAGGTTTATAATAACAGTATTAATTTTGAAATACTTCCCATAAGGTTTAGTTTTTGTTTCATTTTTATTTTGAGGACCTCCTTAATTTGAATCAAATTATACTGAGCCTCCAGGTCCTTATCAACTGTACAGAAATCAAACAGCCTAAGAAGTTAAATATTTCAAACCCCATGGAGCAGTTATGTAACAAAGGACTAGATTTAAGTCATGGGAAATAAATTATTTTAGTAATGCTCACTGAAGCATATAGAATTTATAAAGTAAAGCAGATATCTGTTAAATACGTAATATCTAACACTGTTGAAAAACTTCTCAATTATCAAACAACATTGATAAAACTGGACTTCAGTATTAAATATAGCTTTAGAAATCATAGGGAAAAAGATTTTATTGCATGGAAGAAGATACATGCAAAGGAAGAAAAAAAATAATAAAATTTCCAACACTACTAATTCTCAACACAACACTAATTATGAAATGATATAAATATATGACAAGATCTGAGGGCCTACACTTTGATTGGTAAGTTTTTACTTTCCAATCAGATTAAGATATGGGGTTAGTTATTTTAGAATGGGACAAATTCTTTCTGAGCCATTCTTTATCATTCAGGAGGTAATAAGTTCTACTTCACAGTAAAGCAGTACAGTACAAAAACAAGAAAGTACAATTTTAAGATAAAACTGTGTTACTAAAAATTGTATAAATCTCTATTAATATAGAATTAGAAAAAGTAATTCTTAACGAATTACTGATATGCAATATTAAAAACAAAAAACTTGTGCATCTCAAGAGACTGAAAAAAAAAAATCAGGAAAGCCAGACAAAATATGTATGTCTACAATTAAAACAAACAAAGCCAGCTTTTATTCAAATCATAACTTTTGGAGAAAAGAACCAAGTCAAATGGCAATCAATTAAACTTGACAAATATCCATCTGGTACCTAAATACCAAGTTTAATGAGCATGGATCAGAGGAATTCAGTTTTAAGACAAGTTGACTAACAGTTGATTGGATGATATAAATTAAAATTACAACAGCGGAATAATAGTGTGTTCATTTTTATTGTTATGTAACAAATTACCACAAAGTTAGCTTAAGACATTTATTATAATGTTCAGTTTCCCTGGCTGAGGAGTTCAGGTATCCTGCTCATGATCTCAACCAGGCAGAAATCAAAGTGTCAGCCAGGGCTGCAGTTCTCATCTGAAATGCAGATCCTCTTCCAAGTTCACTGGTTTTGGGGTAGAATTCATTTCCTTGTAGCTATAATGGCTAAGGTCACCATTTTTTCTTGCCAGTTGTTGGCCAGCGACCACTATCAACTCTTAGAGTTATCTATACTTCCTTGCCACGTGAATGCTTGCTTTTGTCCAGGCCAGCAGAAGCATATCTCTGACTTTCTTCCTCCCTTCCAGTCTGCCATGAGGGAGTGTTACAGAATGTTAATGTATCACAGGAGTAACTATCCCATCATCAGTTGCCACATAACACAACCTAATAAAGGAGCTATTATACCACCACGCTCAATGGTTTTACCCACACTCAAGGGGAAGGAATAAAACAAAGTGTGTACCCCAGGGATCAGGAATTTGGGGGACCATCTTAGAATTCAGCCTACCACAGATATGTAAAGGATGCTGCAGTAGCAAAAGAAAATACAAGATCAAGACTGGCAGAAGAAATGAACAGGGAGTTAACATATGAGACCTTGCTAACCAAGCTCCAGGCACTGTTTTTGAAATTTTTCTTTCTTCTTCTTCTTCTTCTTCATTTTTTTAATAAAGAATTTAAAGCTCAGAAAAGTTAAGTAATTTGCCTAAGACTATACAGTCTGGAATGATACAACGTTTGAGTACCGTATCTAGGTAAATGGTTAACTAATGGTTAGTTAGGTAGATTGTTAAAAGTTGGAGCTAGGACTGAGAGTGAGGCAGGAGGGAAGGGTACTACTAAATAAAGAGAAACACAAGTGCAAAGACAGAGATTCAGCAGACTAAATAAACACAGCAAGGAAACGACAAGTTTGGTCTTTAGTCCAGCACGACTAGAGGTAGGGAACAGATGGAGATGAGCTTGGAGAGACTGGCAGGGGCCAGGTTAATATGGGTCTTCCGAAAACTTAATTTTAAGGCCACATATAGCTACAGAAGCATTTAAGGCAGAAGTGTGAGAAATTGCATTTGATTTTAAATAGATTCCCCTGGCAGGAATGGTGTATCACAGCATTCACATCACACTTTTAAAGTAATTTTAACAGTGTCATGTATTCGGTACCAATAAAGTTATGCATCAGATACATGCAAGAAAACTAAGAATTCATAATAGACGCTGGAGAATTCCAGGTAAAAAGTAAATGTACACCAAAAAAAAAAATTTAGCCAATTATATAGATTTTAAAGAGCAAAATGAAATAGAGAAAAAAAATTGCAGTAGTCTAACTATATTGGTATCAAACGCCTACCTTTACTTCACCACTTCCACCAGCACTTAGCACGTTTCTCCATCCTTGTTCCCTGGCCCTATTTATTCTCTCCAACTTTTGGGGAAAACAAACAAACAAACAAAACACCATTTCAAGTATTTAATATAAAATACATGAAATACACTTAGTAATGAAATGGCAATCAGTGTCTTCCTTTAAAAAAAAGGATGTGTGTGGGGAGAGCGTGGATTGTACCTCAGAGAAATGGATTATCCTCTTACCCTTTTCTTTTCTTGCCTTTTCATCTGTTCAGCCTTCATTAAACTAATCTGTAACAATTTTAAAGACAAACTTCTTAGAACACTTGAAATTCTTGATCTATAGCTTGGCAAGGGATGAAAACAAGAGCAAAAACTACCTGATCTTTTTGTTTCTTTTCTTTTTCAGTAAATTCCAACCTTCTCTTTCTTGGTGCTTCCTTAAATAAAAAAGGACATTTTTATCAATAACAATTTCTACTTTTTCTAGTTTCGCCAGGAAAGTTAGTACACCAATGGCACAGGTATGCCCAGGGAGGTTAAAAAAAAAAAGAAAAAGGGAAATAAGCTAAAGGTATTTGTTTGAAAGAAATAAGGAGGAAAGGTTTGAAGGTTTTCTATAGATTTTGTTTCTTTTAATTATTTTTTTCAAAGCTTTAAAATAAGCAGACAGATGTCTTTATACCTCAAACATTTTCCTCCTTTCTTCTCCAGGATTCACTTTCTTCAATGGAGTTTGATGGGCCTGGACAAAAAAATAAAGCTACAAATTAGATAAAGTTTTATTATTTACATTTGTATCTACATTTTTTCTGCATTGATATGCTTAAAGAACAACAGCTTTCGAGGTTTTCCTAAAAGTAACCCATAGTAAGAACTGTATTTCACATCCAGTCTCAGTAAAGACACACACACACACACACACACACACACACCCTAAATTTCATAAAATATCTTTATTATATGTAGTAGATTCTGTCACTGGTCATTCCATTGAATTATTTTATAAAAAAGTCCCTGCTCTTAACCCACTAAAATAATTTTGCCACCACTAATAGATAGCAACCTCCAGTTTTAAAATAGTCAAGAGAGCGCTCTGGAGACACTATTACTAAAGTGTAAGGGAAAAAAATACAATTGTAGATAATGTCCTTCATAGTATTACCAACACAGAGTTAACATTTCAAAGTATGTTCTATGTATACAGAATTGAAGCTAGTGGGGAATATTACCTAGGAGCTTTATAAAAAATACATATTCCTTCCATAAAAAGGACTATTATGTGTTAATAAAAAAAGAATGAAATACTGACACATGCTACAACATAGATAGATGCTACAATCTTGTAAACATGCTAAGTAAAAGAAGTCAATCACAAAAACCATGTATTGCATGATTCCAATCATATGAAATGTCTAGAATAAGTAAATCTGTAATAGAGACAGAAGTAGATAAGTGGTTCCTTAGGGATACAGGGGTTGGGGAAGAATGGGGAGTGAATGCTAATGGGAAAAGGATTTGTGAGGGGTTGATGAAAATGTTTTAAAACTGATTATGGTGATGGTCTCACAACTCTGTGAAGACATGAAAGCCCATTAATTACGAATTTTAAATGGATGAATTGTATAGTATGTGAATTATATCTCAATAGAGCTGTTTTTAAAAAAATGCATATCCCCAATATAGTTGCTGACTCATAATTTCTAGACCTGGAATCCTGCATTCTATATTCTGGCAAGTTCCACCAGCTAACTCTTAAGTAGCAGGTCTGGCAACAGTTTCAAAATTTGTGAACCATAACACCAAACAATTTAAAAATATTAATGTGAGTAATACAGCACCTTACTATAAATTAATAGCTTTTAAATAGATTACACTCTAAAGTGGAATAAGAGAATATTTAAATAAGACACCTACATACTCTTAGGTAAATTACATGAAGGCGTTAAGTTTTTATGTTCCATATTACTTATATATGATACTTAAATATTTGTGAAATAAAAATACCAAAATGTCCCTCTGAAACCACACAGGAATTTTCAAAACACTATTTCTACACAGAAGAGAAAAATACGGTAACATAAAACATCTATATTAAGAGAAATGTGTTTCTTTAAATTAGAGCCCAAACCTAAAACATATTCATGGAGCGCCCTCTGGTGGCTTAATAACCACTCCTTTGTTTTAACAGAAGCCATTACAAAAAATAACTTGATTATTACAGATTAGAAGAAAAGAAAGTTTTTAGATATATTAGTATTTTATAACATGCTGAGTAATAATAACTTATACATAGTAGCTTAAATTCTATAATTAAAACATGAAAGATAATATTATCACTATTATCATTAAGCAGTATGGTTTTCTTTATAATGTCATTTTTAAGCTTAATAGGAAATTAAATTAAAAATTCCAAAAAAACCATTAAATTAAAAATTCCAAAAAGCAATTCCAAAAGTTTAATCTAAAAAATGCTTTAGGTTTTTCTGGGAAAAATTAAGTTTTTTTCACAAAAAAATGAATCATATAGAAAAGAAAAAACTGATTTTAAAAATCTTATTTAAAATAATTTAGATATTTCATTTATTTCCTTTAATTCCATTAATTGTTAGATTGGAAAAACTTAATTTTATTGATATATCTCTTTTCTCTATTTATTTATTTTTCTCTTAAAATTTTTGTTTTTCTTCATTGTGGTAAAATATATATAAAACTTCTACCATTTTAACAATTCTTAAGTACAGTTATGTGGCATTAAGCATTCGCATCGTGCATGCAAATATAGTTTTAATGAAATATTTTTAAATAAGCTATATGATATTTCAAGCACTGGTTATTATTTAATTCTCATTGCTCTGGTTTAGAAAATCACATTTGACAAAAAATGTAGGCAACAACCTTGCCTGAAATCCAGAATATATAAGTGTTATCTGAATCATTTATCTGTCATTCAGAATACTGGATAAAATACTACTATTCAGAATATTATTAATTAAGATCTTAATCCCACAATATGCTGCTCTTCTATACTGAATAACATTAATTGAAAATGAGGGAAAAATTAAGAAAACCACCATATTATTTGAATCTGTCCATTATTTGAATCTGTCAGCCATATGAAAGGATAGATTATATAAGAGCTGTCCAGAAAAAAATCCAGCTACAAATGCCTCTTTTTTTTTATATTATATGGCTGGATACTATCGGGACAGCCTGCAAACACTTGGTTACAATCCTGTCCAAAGGTGAGGACCTTCTGTTATATCACTAGTCTAGTCTCACAAAGAGTTCCGATCTCCTCATTTAGTCAGGCTAAAACTTGATCAAGAGATAACTGTGTTTCTGTTAAGTCTACCGAAGTTATTTGTTACTGAGCTAGTGACATAAAGATAACTACTCTCCAAATGACAGTTTCTTTCCCTGATAGGATAGATATTCTACATGTGTACAGCCAATTATTAAAATGGACTGTAGTTGTAATAACTACCATTTTGGAATAAACATTTCAAAAACTGTCTATGCAATATCTTTACTTGGAATTTTTATTTCACTGAACTTGACTGGATAAAATAAAACATTTCCAAAACAATTTTGATCCAGGGCATGATATATAAATAAAAGACATTTATAAGAATGCAGTCAATGTAATATAATGTAACCACGGATGATAAAAATTTACAAAAATTATATATATAACATTAAATAAAAATATCAGAATATAAAATCACCATAAACAATCAGAGCTGCATTAAAATACAGGCAATATATACCTGAATATAACTGGAAGGCCCACATATTCGACTATTGGGAATATGTTTCCTTGTTTATTATATAAAATTGTCAAAACCATAGTAAAAGACGATAGTAAATGTATTAAAATACATACTTTATAGAAAAAAAATCCAGATCAAAGTTAATAATCATTAAATTACTTCAAAGAATAAAATAACATTAATAGAAATCAAGTTTCCATCTCAAGAATTAGACATGTATGTAAAGAATCAATTTCAAATGTTCCAAAGCTTTTTCTTTGTCACCTGACACTGAAGTAGTAGCTGCGTTTAACTACTAGGAATGGAAGCTCAAGAAACATGGCCTTCTGACTATATCTAAAACAGGGTATTTATTTGGCCTTTAAACCTATTAAACACTGTTAAAATACTAAAGAATATTGCTTTACTGATTTGGAATTCACTTTATTCAATCATTTATTCACTCTTTTTTAAAAAAATTAACTTGCAGACACTTGTTTTATGCAAAATGTATAAAACATGGGTCCTAACTTCAGAGAGTGAGCAGTCTAACAAAAGTTAATTAACATTAAGAAGATACATAGAAGGAGTTAAAGCAGTTCAGACAAGGAAGAAACTGTTTTCTTGCTTTTTGGATGGGAAGAGGGGCAATCAGGAAAGAAGTAAGAAAAGTCTTTATAAAACAAAAAGGTATTTGAGGTGTTTCCTACAACCCTCTGATCAGTGAAGAACTTGGAACATCAAAGCCACAATGCCAGTGTGGCAGTCTTGCAGGCCATAATGCCAGCATTATATTTTTAAATCTAGAGCTAACAATGTGAGCAGTCATCACACAACTTAATCCTTTTGCCTGTTTTCAGGACCCTGTCTCTTTATTTGGGGCAGGAGAAATGTTCCAAAATTGACTGCAGTGATAGTATACAACTCTGTGAACACACTAAAAACCTGTACTCTATACTCTCTAAGGACTTACAAAATAATTCAGTATCATTGTGATATGTAACTATATGGAAGAGAGAAGCAAAGAAAAGAACATTTAAAAAAAAGGAGGGGGTACACAATGAACAAAGACAAGAAAAAATGTACATACAAGGTATAATCAGTAATCGGTGTTCAGTTCAATCTAGTTAAGACTCAGAATTCGCATTATGGGAGAAAGGTTTACTGAATGCAGGCTCAAATTTTGGAAAGTCTTCAATATACATGCATTAGTTATTTGGCAGGGCAGTACTGTGCCATTAAATGTTTTCTCCATGAACATACCTTATATTTATTTTTATGACAATAAGCCTGGCTCTAAGGATTCTTAAATTTGAAATTTGGGGTTGCAACAGAAAATTAAAGGAATCACATTAAAGTTTAGTATCATTAGTATTACTATTAATAATAATTTTAGCAGACTACTGTCTAACTAAACAAAATAGTTATAGATTTTATTTTTTTCCTGTTGTTGACCTTATGAAATAAACACAGATTCCAGTCTTCTCAAAAGACTAGACCATTATAGTTTTTTTCCTCTAGGTATTTTTAGTAGTTACCTATTTGCTAAAAAGAATAACAAAAAGGCTTTTGTACAAGAGTTTTACTAAAATTTTTGGTTGTTATTCATTCTTTTAAAGAATTAACATTTGAATAACTTCACAAAGTCTAAGCTACTACTCGCTAAATCCATTCATTAATTCATTTATTCAGTATGTTTTCTGAGTATCTATTAATACTACTTTCCAGGAAATATTTGCCAGGAATCAGTAAATAAAAACAAAATCCCTGCTCTCAAGGAGCTTTTACCTTGTAATACAGGAGACTGGCAGTAAGCAAATCAATGAAAAATACATAGCATTAATAGCAACGATGGAGAAAAACATGAAGCAGAATAAAGCAGACAGAACTCTAGGGGTGGGTAGAGGAATGGTTATTTGATATACTGGTGATCATAGATGAAAGTTCTATTCACAAACTAGGTTTTGAGCACAAACCTGAAGGAAGTAAGGGATAAAACTACAGTTTTCTCAAGGGGAAGTTCTACAGGAAAAGAGAATAACATGTACAAATGCATTTTTGCAGATAAATGTGTGGCACATTTGAGGGCACCAAGTTTTAGTTAGCATGGCTGGACCGGGAATAGCGAAGGGGGAGTAGAAAAATGAGGCTTAGAAAGGTAGTAAGGGCATGAGAGGGCTTTGTGGGCCATTGTAAGGACCTTGGCTTTTACTCTCAGTGAGATGAAAAGCCACTGGAAAGTTTCCTGCTGTAAAATGCAACGATCTGACTTTCATGTAAAAGTCATATAGGCTGTTCAAGTGAAAACAGTACCTAATTTTTCCACGTAGATGACGATACTTATATCTAAAATTGTTAGTCCAAAAATTGCGGGTTGTCTTATACACTGAAGTAATCGGTTGAGAGCGTTTCTTAATGTTGGGTTAGAAAGTAGGAGTCATCTTATACATGGAGGTGTCTTTTACTTTTTTCTTTTTAATTGTTAAATTTATTGGGGTAACACTGATTAGTGTCTCCTCCACCCCTCTTACCCCTTCTCTTCAGGTAAATACTAAATTATTGACTGTATCCATGAGTTTTGTTTCTTTGTTGCTTTCAATTTTATGTTCCACATATGAGTGGAATCAGGTAGTTACTGTTTTTTTCTGGCTGGCTTATTTCACTTAGCATGATAATCTCAAGATCCACCTATGTTGTCATACATGGCCATATTTCATCTTTTCTTACAGCTGAGTAATACTCCATTGTGTAAATGTACCACAGCTTCTTTATCCAGTCATCTGTTGGAGGACATTTTGGTTGTTTCCATGACCTGGCCACCGCAAATAGTACTGAGATGAACAGTGGGGTACATATATTTTTGTGGAATGAGATTTCCAATTTATTTGGGTAGATACCCGGAAGAGGAATTGGCAGGTCATAAGGCAATTACATGTGGGCGTCTTATACACAGAAAGATACAGTAAATTTGAAAGCAATGAAGTCTGTCAGGAAATTACTGTTATAAAACAGGTGAAAGATGAGAGTGGGTAGGACTAATACATAAATGCCAAGATTGACTCTAGATAAGAACAGATCATCCAGAGTAATAGGAAGAAAAGCAGATTATTTACAAACAGATATGACTGACTGGCAGAAATGGTGCTGAGAACGTGGGAAAATTTTCTTCCAATTGTTTTCACTTTTTTTTTTTTTTTGCTTTTTGGTATGTGGGTATCTCCCTGACTGGATATCAAACCCAGGCCGCAGCACTGACAGCACCAGCACCAAAGCCTTAAGCCACTACACCACCAGGGAACTCCCTGTTCTCACTTTTTCAGTGAAACAGGAAGCAAGGTCATTAGCTTGAAGTGAAAAGCAAGAAGGTAAAAATTAATTATCTCAAAAATGGGAGAGTAAATGGACGTAGGAAAATATAACAGGGTGGCCAGAGGTTGCTGGTTGTAAGTTTAAAGTGAGAACAGTTAGAATAGTTGTATGTTTTTTTCAACCACATTCTATGCCCAGGTTCAGGCACAAATGAGGTAGATAGCTGGATTTCACCAACTTAAGTTTTTGCTAGGTGATTTGTAATAGTGGAAGATAGGAGCAACAGAGTTGAGGTTTTGGAAATTATTATAGTATGAAAACATGAAATTTAACCCGGAAAAGGAAAACAAAAACTAGGAGGAGACAGACAATAAAAATCTAGTAAGATCCATGGGTCCAAAAAAGACAAAGACGTTTTGGAGGCAGAGCCTTTGAGGAATGAGCAGGAAATATAGGACGTAGTGGTCAGGAAGAGGGGTGTTTTATAATGGTGATTACAGAATAGTTGCTATTATTGAAAAATACCACATTTGATGGTATAACTAAAGGTGACAGTTTTACGGTATGGTGGGAGAAAAGATCACTGAAAGAGAATGATCAAAGAAATAAAAGGTCATGTACTATTGTAAGAATAATCTTTTTGGATACTGAAATCACCAAGAATTATGACAGTGCTGAAAAGAATGACAGTGAATCAGTCAGATATTGAACTCTCTGAAAAATGAGGGTCTGCATGACCCTAACATAAAGTAGTAGCAGGTGGTACAGTCTAATGACAAAAGTGTCAAAGCTTGGGGATGGGTTAGAGAAAAGGGAAGAGTCTAGCATTAAGAAGTGAGGGAACCTTCTTTTATCCTACCCTAGACTCAGTGGAATTAAGGAATTAGAAAGAAAATAGTCACGAAGTAAGAGAGTTACATGACAGTGTGTTTTGGGACAAGCCAGGTTTTAGAACAAAAAAGGTGAGGACAATCTTTCCAAGTTTAGAATACGAGGGATTTTGCTGATAATGTACTATGAGATGGGTTTGTGGATATAGTTATCTGAATGTGAATTCTCAGTTACAAAAATTTCCCATGTTTTTATCAAGTGTATCACAGATAGTTACTTGTTTTAGGCACAAAAACAAATGCCTCTGCTTAGGTTGTTAAAAAATTTCATTTATAATATTTTCTTTTTATTGTGTCAACTACTTTACTTAAGATATCTATTTAATGTTTCTTTATGACTTCTGTTAAGGCTTGTTTTAGAAGACTGATGAAGCAGAGAGAATAGCAATGTCCTTTGGTAACTAAATAAAAACAATTTCATGAATACCAAGATAACTGAATTGAGTTGCAACGGAATAAGGTCATAGTGAGTTTGTTACCAGTAACAGTCTGTAACCTCATACCTGCTTATGTTTTTGGAGCGGTTTCTTTTCATGTAATTTTTTATCTCCATTTTTCTTATATGTTAAAGGCACTCCGTATTTAGCAGCAGGCTTTGTAATTTTCTGAGCAGATGCAACAGAAGCCAAGCTTTGTCCTGAGGCTGGTCTTTTAGCTGCACGAAAAGATCCAAAGAATTTTTTCCAGAGTTCTTCACGCTAAAACATTTAATTTCCAAATTCTTCAACACAGTATTTTTTATTTTCATAATTGTTGATAGCATTTAGTTTGAAACCTTCCATTAATCATCTTATTTACTCCTTAGCACATGTCAATGCCTTCATTACAATTATTTTGTACTAAAGCCACTTCTTGAAAGAAGCAAAAGCCATACTCCTGTTAAGACATTGAAATTTCTCATAATAGAAAAAGCACATCCCTAAAACTGACTGTGGGTGATGACTGCACATATCTGAGACTATACTTGAAAGCACTGAATTGCAGACTTTAAATTGGTGAACTGAATGGTATGTGAAGCACATCTCAATAAAACTATTAAATTAAAAGGGAACATTCAGTTTTAGAAATTACTTGCAAAATCAGAACACACACTTCAAGAAATGTTAAGCATTAATTTTGTTGCTGAGGAACTTAATATTCATACAAAGTCTGAACATCTATACCTACAGACATATCGAAGAACAAACACTTTAAAACAATCATTATAACTAAGGGTCTTATGAAAGGGACCTTTATATACTCCTGGTAGGAATATAAATTGGTCAAAGTTTCTAGAGGGCAATCTACATCAAGAACAATGTTTACAAATGGAATTTAAAGAAATAATCAGAGAAACAAAAATTTATATAAAGAATAAACCCTGTAATATTATGGATTACACTCTTACAGAAGCCTAGACAAGGTTTAGTGTTAGAACAATGAATAAATTCAAGAAAAACAGTTAAACTATTAAAATGAAAATCTTCTATTCACATCTCTCAAAGATAATAAAGGAGATCGAAGAGTATATACAGTCTACGAGGGCTGTCCAGAAAGTATCCAGCCATGTGATGTGAAAAATAGAGGCATTTATGGCTGGATTTTTTCCAGACAGCCCTTGTGTATCAACCCTTACATAAACCCTCTTTCCTCTATTTTTTCACATCTGCTAAGGTACCTCTCTGCTCAAACTGCCCCACCATCTAAGTAGCAGCTTTCTTTCTGCCTCTTCCAGCAGCTATGTCAGGATTTTATCTTGTGTAAAATCAATTTAAATCAATCTTTTTCAAGAAGTATTCTTCCCTTTTAGGAAGAAAAAGGAGAAAAAATATTAACTGGTAGTTCACAATAAAATACTACCATTAAATTCAATTCTTCAAAGATTATATAGTTGTATTAGAAAATAATCATCATACAATAATGTAAATAAAAGCAGCAAATCTTTGTTTATAGCACAACCCCAATTTTTAATCATTATGTAGATGGTATCACAGAAAAAAAAAACCCAAATATAACAGTATGTGTTAAGATTAGAGGTAATTTTTATTTTTTTATTTGCTTATAATGAATACATACTATAAATATAATTTAGTAAACTCATAAAAATAATATCCATCTGATTGGCAGTTTAGAGATTCGTAAGTAATTTGGGTTGAAGATATGAGATACAGTATGTTAGGGTAAGGTTTTCCAGACA
This sequence comes from Lyroderma lyra, assembly GCA_004026885.1. NCBI lineage: Eukaryota > Metazoa > Chordata > Mammalia > Chiroptera > Megadermatidae > Lyroderma > Lyroderma lyra. The sequence continues at coordinate 16,949 of PVJL010001056.1, forward strand.
CATACTCCACCTGTATCCTGACAGGAACTAGAAAGTTTGAAAAAATAAATTTCTCCTTGAAACTTCCATTGTAAGATCAATGCAGAATGCAAATATACAAAGTCACAACATCGGAACCTGGCTACATGTATTAACATGACCAAAGAAATACTCTGTATGCCAGAAAAGGGGCAAGAGGAACAAAAGCATGAACATGAACAGTCCCAAGAGAAAGATATGAATTGCTTCCATTCACTTTCCAGAGAAAGGGGAGAATTACTTATCTGATTTTGAGCATTTCTCACGCTCAGAGTCAAGACTACCTTATCAGTAGGATGAAGCTTAATATAAGGAGGTGGAGCCCAACAAAATATTTATAGGCCCATCAGCAATATAACTCCTATTTTCGCCCCATGCTATTACACATTTCATCTGTCCAACTCCTCTTAAAACAAAGTAACTTTGTAATTCCTATGTAGGCTTACCCATGTACAAAGAATGTGCTGACATGGGATACTTCTCTCATTTGTGACAGCGAGGCTTTCAATTAGTATTTGACTTCTCACCAGTTTTGACTTTGCTGCCAAGAGCGACATACTGATTCTGCCCTGTGTCTGTCCCTTGTGAATGCTTTTTAAAGTGATTTCCCAGGGACTGATAGCCTCTGCACACTGAGAGGATGAGTCTAAGCATCTTTAAGAATAGCTATTAATAATTAAGCTAGCCTTACTGAGAATGCAATCCCACACAACATCTAGCTTATGTGGACTCAGTTTTGTGATATGGTATTTATTTTTATTATTTTATTCAAACTCAAAATGGAGTAGACCATGCAAAACAATATGTTTGAAAAACAATATACTCTTCAAATCTTAAATAACTTTCACTGATTTTAGAAATTCATTCTGAAATCATTCTACGTAGAAACAATGTAATTTCTCACACAAATATATGCATATACATACACATGGTATATACATATACATATATATGCATATACAAGGTCTGACAATTAAGTTTGCAAACTTGCCACTGTGTGCTTATATTGGCAGCACTGTACAAATAACTTGGTAAGGTGTCATAACCTTGGTATATCTGTGTCTCATAGCTGTGTTTGTGTCAACATGTGGCAGTGTCTTGCTGTTGTTTTGTGTTTTAGTGTGCTGTCATGAGAATGTTGGCACTTGCAATTACAGCAATGAACAAACATTACATTTCTTGTTAAACTTGGCAAGAGTGAAGTGAAATCAGAGACATGTTAATCCAAGTTTATGGGGATAATCCTATGAAGAAAAGAATAGTGCACAAATGGATTAAACATTTTTCTGAGGGGAGAGAAAGAGTCACTGATGAAGAGAGGTCAGGGCAGCCAGTAACAAGCAGAACTGACAAAAACATTGTAAAAATTTATCAAATTGTTTGTCAAAATTGTCAGCTGACTGTGAGAAGCATAGCAGACCAAGTAAATATCAATAGAGAATAGGAAAATCTTAATTGAAAATCTTGACACGAGAAAGGTGTGTACAAAAATGGCCCTGAAGGAGATCACAGATGAATAAAAGCAAAGGAGAATCAAAGTTTGCCAAGACCTTTTGAAGAGGCAAGATAATGTTTGGGGCCATGTTATCACTAATGATGAAACACGGGTGTACCAGTATGACCTTGAAACAAAGGGTACAATGGAAGTCAGCCAATTCCCCAAAAAAGCTGACGGAACCAAAAAAGTTTTGTCGGTCAAAATAAAAGAGTCAAAATGATGTTGTTAATCCTTTTTGATATCAGAGGGACTGTTGATTATGAATCTGTATCAAGTGAACAGTCAACCCAGTTTATTATTTGGAAGTGCTGAAGAGGCTGTGTGAAAAAGTTAGATGAAAACAACCTGAACTTTTTACCAACAACTCATGTCTCTTGCACCAGCTCACATGGCACTGTCTATGAGGATTTTTAGCCAAAAAACAAATAAGTGTATTGGAACACCCTCTCTACTCCCTGATCTGGCCCCCAATGACTTTTTTCTTTACCCAAAAATAAAGGAAATATTGAAAGGAAAACATTTTGAGGACATTCAGAACATCAAAGAGTATGACAATAGCTCTGATCGCCATTCCAGAAAAAAGAGTTCCAAAATTGCTTTGAAGGGTGGACTAGGCACCAGTGTCAGTGCACAGCTTTCCCATGGGGAGTACTTCAAAGGTGGCCATAGTGATACTCAGCAATAAGGAATGGAGCACTTTTTCTAGGATGAGTTTTCGAACTTAATTGTCAGATATACCCTATCCTATAAATATTCTACTGCTGATGGTCCCATTTAAAAGAAAATTATGTTTGCTAAGGTACCTAACTTCACATTAATTCCTTTTTTAAAATTATAAACTATGAAGTATTTCTCTAAGAAAAATATTTTACATAAAAATGTACACTTAACTAAGACATTTTACAAGATTCTATGACAATGTTCTCAGAATATTACCTAACCAATGGATAAAGATAGAAGATTTGATTTCAAGACAGATTTCATTTAAATAAGGCAGACAAGAAAGAAAAAATTTTGCTATTATCAGAAAGTATTACGTATTGTCATATAAATGATTTAAATATGCATTTCCTCTGGATTAAATTTATCTATAATTACCCCAATTTATTATATACTATGTATATGTCTAGTATAATTAGTAGATATTACTCATTAGTATAATTAGTATATTGATTATTGCAAACAGGTGAAAGGACTCATTAAATTTCATTTACCTGGTATAAGCTGTGCTCCATACTTGGAAAATGTTTTTAGACAAAATTCTTCTGCAATAAGCTTAGATTGAAAGAGAAGAGAAGAGAAAGTTAGAAAATATATTAAATTTCCAAAATGAAAAACTTACCCATTAATCAAAATACATTTTTTTAGTTGCAATTATGCTGCCAAATAAACTATACTAATTAAACCCAAATAATCTATTCACCAAATTCTTCTCATGCTAACTCCCACCCAATCTTACCAATTTATTTTTATTACTTCTCTAAACAAGCTTTCTTCTCCAAGTAACTTAATGCCTCACAAAGGCTTGCCTGTTCTATCTCAGTGATTTAACACAACTACCTCCTATTTGGAATAACCTCTATATTCTGTGTGTATCCATATTCCTCATTTACTTAAAAACTGATAAAGAATCACTTCATTATCCCTTTCTCAGATTAATCTCTCAATTACTTCAACTTTATTCTGAATTTTCTCAGCATCTCCAGTGAGTTTTCACTCTTATCAATATGTAATGGCAAACATATTATTGGATAAATATTTGCATATTTACATAATTTGTCAGGTGTTTCTTTTTACTATTACTAAAACACTCTACTACTTATTCTCTAGCATGTATGAATATATTTTGAGAAGCATAAACCATTAGTATTTCCTGTAAATAATTTTCTCTCCCTACTCTACCTTTTTTTTTCTTAAGTATACAACTACAATGCCAACAAAAATTTAACTCAATTTAAACCTGCTTTTTCTTATTGGGTGAGGAAGGCAAGTGAATTTTAATTTTCGCTTTTTTCAAGAGAAATGAGGCCTTGTGGAGAGACTATTCCCAAAGTGGCAGTGAATCAGAAGCTCCAACAGGCAAAATACCATGACTTAGATAGTCATCTTTCCCATCAAAGATCCCCAGAGAGCACTTCTTAAAATCTCCTATCAGGAGAATCAGTATCACCAGGAAAGTACTAAATATGCAAATTTTCAGGGTCCACCTCAGAATTAGTAAAACACAAACTGCAGTGGTGGGAACCAGTAATGCCCTCCAAGTGAGTTGTATGCATGCTGAAGTTTGAGAACCACTGCACCAGAAGATAAATATAAGTGAAAGGCTTGTCAGAGCAACTGTGTGAATGTGTTTTCTCTTCTGAACATCTGCATTTTGCCCTCCTCTTTTTCATGGGAGAGGATGGGTATTTTATGATCTCCAGCTTGATTCATATTGGGTAATTGCTTCCATTGTCTGAATGTGAGTCTTTCTTTTTCCCTGCTGAATGCAACTATGAATTGAGAGATAGGGTGTATAAAATCCAAAAAAATTCTGGAATCCTTATGCTGTACTGTCCAATATAACTGCCACCCACATGTAGCTATTTGGATTAAAAATTTTTAATATAATTTAAAATTCAGCTCCTCAGTCATACCAGCCACATTTCAAGTGGTAAATAACCACATGTGGCTAGTGGCTACAATGCTGGACAATGCAGATATAAAATATAAAACATTTCATTATCACAGAAATAACTACTAAACAAAATCTATATTCCTAATAAATCAAAAATGTTATCTGTCATTTGTCAAGCCACATCCAGAATGTTTCAGAGTGCAAGATTAAGAACCAAGACCTACTAACCTTGGCTGACAGCAGTGCACTGAGAATTAAATGAATTAAAAAAACCCAACTATATAGACTATTACAGTGATACTGAAAATACTAGTACATGTTGTAGTAAAAGCTCATAAATTGTTTCAAAGTTAAAGCTTTAAAAAGTGTCAAAACCTTTTTCACTAGAATACTGAACAAGTGATATACAGTCATGTGTCACATTGTTTGTTTTGGTCAATGACAATTGTCACATGTACAAGGTGGGACAATTAATTTCACAAACCATCCTAGAAAAGTGCTACGTACCTCATTGCTGACTATCACTACGGTCACCTTCAAAGTACTCCCCTTGAGAAGCTATGCTCTGATGCCAGCGCCTAGTCTACCCTTCAAAGCAATTTTGGAACTCTTTCTGGAATAGCCATCAGAGCTTTCCTCATACACAAAACCTAACAATTAACTTCACAAACTTGCCACCCTGCACTTACCTTGGAAATCCTGACACCTTATCCAGTTGTTTGTACAGTGCTGCTAACGTAAGTGCAGGGTGGCAAGTTCACGAACTTAATTGTCAGAGTTTGGGTATGATGACAGCTCTGATTGTCATTCCAGAAAAAGAGTTCCAATATTGCTTTGAAGGGTAGACTAGGAGCTGGCACTGGTGCATTGCTTCCCAAGGGGAGTACTTTGAAGGTGACTGTAGTGATATTCACCGTAGTGATATAATGAGGCATGTAGCACTTTTTCCAGGATGAGTTCGTGGAATTTATTGTCTGACCTCATATAACAGTTGGTTTATCATACAGCCTAGGTTATGCAGTAGGCTATAACATCTAGATGTGTGTAAGTGCACTTAATGATATTCATACAATGATGAAATCGCCTAACAATGAATTTCTCAAAACATACCCCCATTGTTAAGCAGTGCATGATTATATTCTCCTTAAAATAGACGAAGACATATCCTAGTTAAGCACCATAACCCTACTGTTTAACTTTAATTCTAAAGTTTTAAAGTCATACCTGAGGTGAGAGAAACTTTTCAATACGTTTGGCTATAAAACCTTTCTCCAATATGGAGTTGACTGATGGTCTATCCCTAGGATTTCTTTTAAATAACTGAGCGAGCAAACTGCGGAGATCGTAAGAATAATGCACAGACACAGGTGGAAAAGATCCAGATATTATCTTCAGTACCAAGTTTTTCATATTGCCAGCTTCAAACTAAAATCCAAAAAATAAATTAACATATGTAAAACACATAAATTGAAAATGGGAATATGAACAATGAGAAACAGTTCTTTACTTATCAATACAGAAGAGAAATATAATGCTCTTCCAAATATTTTAATCGTATGTTTTCTAGAGCAATGTTCACTTGGTTATTTGTAAAAATATTTAAAAGAGAATCAATCTTCAGAATATGTTATAATCTGTTATAAGATTTTTACTTATTCAAAATACTAAAAGATGGGATATAGTATCAATTAAAGATATTATAAAGGCATTACAATAATCAAGATGATAAAAGAAACCTAGTGATCTTCATTTAAGACCTATTTTTCTGTGCCCCTGTTGCAGTAACTATAACAGGAAATTAATTATAGAACCAAAAGTACTGGGGAAAAATATAATAAACAAATGTAATAATTATTTCTTTTTTAAACACAGCTCATTATTATTTTTGAGTGTGTGATCCTCCCTAAAGCCATGGAATCAAAAAAATGTGGCAAGTATTCCAAAGGGAAATGTCATATCAATGGGAATACTATATATTTTAGGATTAAACACAAACAGTATAACCTCTAACTGAAATAAAAACAGCAACAAAAACTAGACATGGAACAATTTAAAATCTAAAGATTTTATTTTGAAAGTAACTAAAATTAACCTTTGACATCTCAGCTAAAATAGTATAGAACAGTTCTACATTATCAGCATGTTCTTAATATGTACATTAAGTTTTGATATAAATTAGGTATCGGGCATTATACCAATTATAAGAGTTCTATTAAATGTTGACTTCTCCTATCACATTTAAAATCTGTCCTTCGGTTTATTAAAATTTCAATACAATTCAATTGCCTAAAAATACCTTTACTACAAAGAATTCTCATTTCTCTCTCAACTGACAAACTCTTCATAAAGGTTAATGAATTACTTAATTTCATATATTCCCTTAAGAGTAAACACTTCCAAAATACAGAATTTTGACAGTTAAAAGTAGATGAAAAGATTTTTTAAATAATACACTGATTTAGACCTAAAATGACGGTGTCACAAAAACATTGAGCCAATTACTTCAAATACAGATCTGATAACCACCATCTCATCTCCCTTTGGGAGTCTCTATTTTTTTCTCCTTAAGAAAGAAAAATAAAATAAAATTTAGGGCAAGATAGTAGGAGACTATGCAAACATGAAAAAAAAAACACAAAAAAGAAAAAGATTCCCCAAATAATATCAGGCAACAGAAAAACAGCTATAAAACTCTTTCTACAATATAATTAAACTTTTGAGGGAAAAAACAAAAACAAATCTCATTTTATAAATTATTCTAGAAGAAAACCTACAAAGAAATGACAAAACATTAATAGTAGTCAATATTGGCTGAAAGAATTGCTTTTGATATTTATTAATTTCTTCATGTTTTTACATATTTTCTTAAGTTTTCTGTAATGAAAACACACTACTGTTTAACCAATGGGGAAAGAATTTTTTAAAAACAAATTCTGAAATAAAAAGTGATTAAAATTCAACCTATTTAGGACAAGAACTTCCCCTTTTTGATGTTATATGCCATCTTGAAGGAGTCTCAAAAAGTGAAAAAATTCTGAACTGTGAATTAAAGAATATTTAAATTGATTAAAATATCCCTTGCTAAATTATGTTGGAATGTGTTCCTTAGATAATTTCAATTCCAAACTCAAATAATTTGGCTATTTTGAAAAAAACTGCTAAAATGAAACTAATAAAATTTGGTTGTTTTTTTGTTTGTTTGTTTTTTCATTTTTATTGTTAGACTTATTGGGGTGACATCTGTTAGCAAGGATTACATAGGTTTCAGGCATACAATTCTACAGTGCATTGTCAACTTGTTGTATAATAAGTTCACCACCTAATGTGACTTCTCTTTCCATCACCTTATATTTAGCTTCCCCCCTCCTCTCCCACCCCCTGTTTTTGTTTAATAATAAAATTTGTTAAGCTAAAATGTCAAATACATAAGTTTAACATTTAAAAGGCAGCAAATTTGTCTTTAGAAATAATTTTCTATAAAAAGTATATATTTATTATAATAATAAATATGTAACATGCATATGTAATATATGCATATATTAAGGAAAAATCAATTTAAATTTATATTTCTTAGAGTATGAGAAACTTAAAAATTGTCAGAGAAGAATTTCTAGTACAAGAGGGTCATTAAAAAGATGGCATGGACATTTAAAAAGTAGAAATATTATAGTCACTTTTTGACATAATTATTTTTAAAATATTTCAGAAACCTCTACTTACTGCATGTTTAAGTGTGCACATCTCATAAAGGACACATCCTAGAGCCCAAATGTCACTAAAAAAGAGAAAAATAAAATTTTTTTTGTTAAGTATCAGATGTTACTTACTTTTTTTGAGTTAAAGGAAACATTACAATCACAAAAATGTTTTGCAAAAATGTTCCAAAAACATGTCCTTTAAAACTTAAAATTTCAACCAAAACCAAATGACAAAAGCAGTTATCTCTGATTAGAAAAACAATGGTTGCCCAAGCAATTATTTTAGACTCATTAAAGAAATTAAAGATTTAAAAAACAAAATCAGTAAATTTCATGGGTATTCCATTAATTTACTTCACAAAAGTGAAACTACTTAATTCAATTATTTACAAATGCCATAAATTTTAGAAATATAAAAATAAAATACTGCTTTAATAAACATGAAGAAAATAGTAGTTTACTAAAATTATATCTCAAACCTGTGATCAACTGAAATATTATGTAAGAAAAAATATAATTTATTTTATTCTAATTTAAAGACTTAGTTATGCTACCCACTTTACATCTCTTTTATCTTAAAATAGGTATTTTTATAATAAAAAGACTACCTCTATTTTTAAAAAGAAAAAAAAACCTCATCTTTAATAGTTATAGTGGTGCTCAAAAGTTAACAAAAGCAAAAACTGCTGCTCCTGAAAGGTGAACTTACTAGAAAATAAAACCCATTATTGAAATCCTAAGGTTCACCATGTTGTTGCAGATGGCAAGATTTCATTCTTTACTATGGCTGAGTAATATTCCATTGTCTATATATATCACTTCTTCTTTGTCCATTCATGTACTGATATACACTTAGGTTACTTCCATATGTTGGCTATCGTAAATAATTTAAGAAACATAAGAATGCATATGTCTTTTCGAATTAGTGTCTTGGGTTTCTTTGGACCTAAAAGGTATTTTGCTAAGTAAAACAAGTCAAACAGAGAAAGACAAATACCATGTGATTTCACTTATATGTGGAATCTAAAAAACAAAATAAATGAACAAACAAAAGAGAAACAAACTCATAGATATAGAGAACATTTTGATGTTTCGCAGAAGGGAAGGGGGTTGGGGGATGGTGAGAAAAGGGAGGTAATGAACACGTACAAATTGGCAGTTACAAAACAGTCATGGGGATGTGAAGTACAGCATAGGGAATGCAGTTAGTAAATATTATAGTAACTATGTATGATGTCAGATGGGTACTAGATTTATCAGGATGATCACTTTCTATAAGTTACATAAATGTCTAATCATTATGTTGTACAAATGAAACTAGTACAACATTGTATGTTAGCTATAATTGAAATATAAAAAATTACTAAAAAAAAGAAAAATCTTGTAACCCCAAATATCTATTTAAGATGCAGTTTCAACTGAAGAAAAAATGTAGATGTAATTAAGCTATTTAGTAACTTGTACATGTTACGAATTAAACAGTATAAACAAAAACATTAAGCTAATGATCCTATTAATAAAATACTTTAAAATACATTTAGAAAAGTATAAATTTCAAAGCATAATTGATGATGCTCATCCATTACATTTTTAAAGCACTTTTCTGACAAAACTGATTTTATATAAAATTCTTTAAAGATAAAAAAAAAAAATTCTTTAAAGGATGATTAAACCCCTTCCTAATTTAAAGACTAATATATTTTACAGTTGATTTATTCACAAGACACAGAAATAACATTTAAATGTAAAATTAGCTCAAAGAAAATGCTGTTATCCTTTAGAATATCCACTAATAATACATTCCATGGAATAGACTGATAATTGTAATATAAATTGATCTTACTAATACATTGCTAGGATGATTTTCTCAGCCTCTATGGCTCAAAACATGCATTACTGCCAGCTACCACTTTTCTTCCTTTTAACTTCTATGAGCACTTCCAAAATTAAGACCAATGTTTTCTGGTTGGAACTTTTCTATTAGAAAGAATATCACAAAATAAAGGGTAATTGGGATTCAGTGGCAGAATTCCCACCTACATATATAACCTGGTAACCACAGTACAGCTCAGTAATGAGAAATTTGGGGTTGGAAGCAAATGCTCGGAACTTTGAAGTTACTTTACCTCTTTGCATTTGATTTCCTTACAAGGAAAGAAGAAATGATTGATGTACATGATTCACACATACAACTCACAAGGTTACTGTGAAGATTAAAAGTTAATACATAGAAAGCATACAAGAGTGCCTGACAAAGAGAAAATGCTCAATAAATATTAACTATTTTAATTTGATAGAAAATTATAATTACAAAGAGAAAGACCAAAGAAAGCAGTCTATTTCCAAATATAATTTGAATAATAGTGATTCCTTCTATAGTTCCCTTATCAAGGTAGTAAAATAGTTTCTTTACAATTCCCCTCATCATATATTAAAAAAAAAAGTGTGTATACATATACATATGTATATGTTTACATATGTATATTATTGATTTTAGAATATCTTGAAGGCTAATAAATATAGTATAATAGAAAGACTTAAAGGAAATATATATGTAATAAGTATAACTTTAAATACCTTTTATTATTGTAAGGTTTGTTTTCACAGATTTCAGGTGACAAGTAGTAGGGGGTCCCTATGCAAGTTCGAGCCAGTTCTACAGTGCTAGAACAAAAAAAAAATTATTAGAGCAGCTTAAGATACTTAAAGACAAATTATCACATATATATATCACCATGAATTAAAATTTCACTTAAGACATATAAAAAAACGTTCAAAATTGATGTTACCTGTTAAGAATTCTAGCAATTCCAAAATCTCCAAGTTGTATTGTCCCATCTTTGGTTAAAAATATGTTCTATAAAAGAGAGAAAAAACCAGAATTATTATTACAGTTGAGTTTTTCATAAAAATGAATCCAGGTTAAAAAAATGCTGGGATAACTGCATATCCATGAGCAAAAGAATGAATGTAAACCCTATCTCACACCTCATACAAAAATTAACTCAAAATGGATTCTAGACCTAAATGTAAGAACTAAAACTATAAAATTCTAGAGGAAAATATAGAAGTAAATCTTCATGCCATTGGACAGGCAGTGATATCTTAGAAATGACACCAAAAATGTAAGCAAAACAAGAAAAAACAGATAAACTGGATTTCATAAAAATTAAGAACTACCGTGCATCAAAGGATACCATCAAAAAAGTGAATGGACAACCCACAGAATTGGAGAAAATATTTGCAAATCATATATATGACAAAGAATGCAATAAAAAATAAACTCTTTCAACTCAACAACAATGAAAGATAAATAATTCAATTTTAAAATAGGCAAAGAAGTCCATTTATGTAAGATGTCCAGAATAGGCAAAATCCACACAGACGGGACGTAGATTGGTAGTTTCCAAGACCTAGGTGAAAAGAGAATGGGGAGTGACTTCTAATAGGTATGGAGTTTCTTTCTGGAGTGATAAAAAATGTTTTGAAATTAGAGAGTGGTGATGGTTTCACAACTCTGTGACTATAATAAAAATGAACTGTGCACTTCAATAGGATGGATTTTGTGGTATGTAAAATGTATCTCAATAAAGCTTTAGAAAAATGAACCCAGAACCCCCCCCCCCATCCATCAAAGAAAAAAAAAAAACCTGACTAAAAATTCTAATTAGCCTAAATTTAACAAATAAATCTTAAAATTTTCTAATAATGGTGGGAAGGGATTGAGGGGCAGACAAAATAGGTGAAGGGGATTAAGAAGTACAAACTTATAGTTATAAAATAAGTCATGGAATGGAATGTACAGCATAGGGAACACAGTAATATTGCAATAGCTTTGTATGGCGACAGATGGTAACTAGACATATTCTGGTGATCATTTCATAATGTACATATCAAATCACTATGATGTACACCTGACACTAACAGAATGTTATATAAAATTATACTTCAATAAAAAAAAAGTGGAGATCCCTGGGCACCATCCGAAAAATAAAAAATAAAACAGCCTGATGAAATAGATTAAAATGTTTTTTAATTTCCAATAATTTACCCAATTATTTTGCATTTATAAATACACAACTCCAACACTCATCAAACAGTGAAGCAGGGAGTCTGTGGAAAAACATGAATTAAACTCCATGAGTCAGGAGACTTAAGTCAGGCACATGCTCACATCCCAAGATGACACAAAGTGGGGTTGACTGGGGTGGAATAAAATGGGGTGAAATGGGATTAAGTGATAGGGGTTGGGGGACAGAAAAGAAGGGGTGTGGAGTTCTCACCACCATTCCTCTTCTTCCCATTACTCATCCTGACACTATTAGGCTATATAAGAAGCTGCAGGTCTGAGGTGAGAAGACCCTCAGCCCTGACACAAGGAAACTAATTTCCTCTGTACTCCTCACTCTGGGACCCAAGAAAGCCCAAGTGAGGCAACAATGAAACCTCAATGCAAAGATGAATGAGCTGTAGGGGCAAAATATACATAAAAATATACATATATGGCAAAGAAAACTAGCTCAAAAATCATCAGAACAAAAATTCATTCCAGATAGAATTTCATAAAACAGTCTAACAAAAAGTTTAAAGTAAAGATGTTTAGAAATTGCAGAGATAAATGAAGGAAGAAAACAATCTGAAGGTTGGATAATGTTAAAAAATTCTGGCCCAAGACAATGTTGGTTCCATGTCCATACCCATTTAGAAGTTATCAATAAACAGATAAACATACCTGTGATTTTATGTCTCGATGAAGAATTTTTCTATCATGTACATGTTTCAGGGCCAAACATATCTGTACAAACCAGTCCAAAATCTAGAAGGCGGAAAATCAGATCTGTCATTTCTTTTAAAATTTACATTTCACACTACTCTTTCCTTGACCACTGTAAGGATTCAGAAAAGGAGGTAAGTTAAAGCTTGAGAATTATGGTATTACCTTATTTAATAGTACTTAATTAAAGTATACTCGAGATCGCACCTAACCAGATTTTCAAGTTTCTGCTAGGAATCTAAAAGTCCATACTTGAACGATTCTACCAATCAATGGCTTCGTTGTGCCAACTTGATGTCTACCATAGACACAACTTTCCTGAGTACCCTGACATGACTCAAGTAAAAGCTCTACTCTACAGTAAATTACAACCTAGTTGGGAAAATAATTCTGATGTGAAACTATTCAGAGCATATTAGGAAGGGTACGTGATACAGAAAAAATAAGCGTAGATGATTATAGTGGAACATATAGTAGCAGTCAGAAGCAACATATGCACACAGCAAGACAGACAGATCAGAAATGTAGCACTTAAGGGAAAAAGTAAAACTAAATGAGATATTACACAATAGGTATGTACTTAAAAATACATGTATACAAAACAATGGTAGCCATTTTGCAAAACACATAGAGATATTCATTAAATATGCTGGAATAGCTGCATGGAGGGGAGGTAAGTGGAAACGGAGTATGAAGATAAAAAGAAAAAGAAAAAAGCACAAGCTTTGTGGGAATGAAATACAATGCAGCTATTGAAACTTGTATAATTAATCTATATGGACTAACATGTAAAGATAACCAAGATAACTTTAAGTGACAAATGCAAGACAGAATATGGTATGTATAATATCCCATTTCTGAAGATGTGTGTCTTGATGTTTACATGTACATGTGCAAGTATGAAAAAGAAAGTCCGAAAAAATACACCAAACTAAAAACAGTAATTTCAGGGATGGGGAACAGTAGAGAAAGAAGACTTTCCATTTCTGAACCTTTTAATAATTTTACAATTTATTTTGTTTGTAAAAAGAAAATTTTAGAAACTTTGGAGTTAGACAAAAGCAAGTTTATGATTTTGGGAAAGCTACCATATGACTATATGATTTTGGGAAAGCTACCATCCTCCCTTAGATTTCTTATCTATTAAATAGGAAAAAGGTACACTAATTCATGGAGAGGGTGTTACGAAAATTAAAAAACACAACAAATAAAACACTCCTGGCAGAGTGCTCCTTCCATTCCCCTATGTAAAAGCCTACAATTAAAATTAAGAATGGGTGATAATGAGAAATGCAATTTAGAGACAGAGAATATCACAGAATATTAAGACTGAGCTGAGCTTTGAAAAAAAAAGGTAGAATATTAAAAAGAGAGAGTTGGCGGGTGAGGGGAGGTCTTACCAAAATAAAGCACAGAATAAGCACATAAAAAGAACACAAAATGCATGCTCAATAAATATCTGTTAAATAAATGAAAAAAGGTACACATTAGGAAATAATAGAAAAAAATGAGACTACTTAGGTATGGTAGGGTCATATTTTAGAAATTCCTGAAATCAAAACCGAGATAGATGGCTAAGTCACATTTTAGGAAGTATGGTCTGGTGGCAGTAAGCCAGATTGACAGGATATGGAATAATTAACCAGTTACAATGAATAATGAAGTTATATACATAAATAATATATATTTTTAAAAATACACACAACACACACGCATAGGATATATTACACAAAGGTAATGAGATGGAGAGCTCAACTCTCATACAATGGTAGCTAATTAGAATAGAAATGTGACCAAGATATTAGTATATGATATACCAAACTGCCTTAGTAATCACAATTAGCATTTTTAGTTTTAAATAAATACATATATAAACAAACATTAAATTACTTCTCAATAACATTATGGAGGAAGAGTAAATCTCCTATATGCTAGCTCACCTGATCCTCTTGAAACAAAATGCCTTTCTGAGCATTTATTCGTTTAAACAGATCCCCTCCTTCACAGTAATCCATCACTATGTAGAGAGAGCCATTTTCTACAAAATATAAACATTACATTCTATTTTTTAAAATACATTCACAAAAAAGATTCATTACAAGAAAAGTAACCAGAAATAATCATATGGCTTAGGACAGGGATGTTCAACCCATGGTCCAGGACAGCTTTCAATGTAGCCCAACACAAATTCTTCAAACATCATGAAGTATTTTTTGCGACCTTTTTTTTTTTTTTTTTTTAGCTCATCAGTTATCATTAGTGTCAGTGTATTTTATGTGTGGCCCAAGACAATTTTTCTTTCAATGTGGCCCAGGGAAGCCAAAAGCTTGGAGATTGCTAGCTTAGGAGATTTTGGAACTCTTTTGAAAATTTATCCGACCTTCAAATGATTCTCTATACTGGACAATATTGGGATGCTTCATGTTTGCCAACACTGCAACTTCTCTCCTTGATTCTTCCCTTTCCTTATTGGACATCTTAAATGGGAAGGAAGAAGAAAATATTAAACATCAATAAATAACCTAAAAGGCCTTCAATAAGAGAGTAGTTAAAAAATAATGGTTAATTATAAAGCATAGCCCAAATAACAAAATATAGCCAGAAGTTAAAAAGAAAGAGTTGAATTTACAAATAAAAACATTTTAAGTGTTCAAATTAGATTAAGTTACAGAACAGTAGACATAAACATATAAACAAAAGTACATATCATAGAAAAAGATTGAAAGAATATACAGACTATTCTGAAATCAGTGGTTCTCTCTGGGATTACTGCAGTCCTTCACTTTAGGTTATGTTTTGCCATGTATGTTTATTAATAATGACACACTCTGTAATCAGACTAATACTTGAATAACCAAATGAAAAATATACTTACTCTTGAAATATTAATTTCTTTGATAACATATTGTTTGCCATCTTCCGTAGATTTAACAAGAATGGCTTTTCCAAATGAACCTTCTCCAATCTTCTGTAGTTTAACATACTTGTCCATGGTTCTTTTTTTTAAGTCTAAGGCATCTTAACTAATATACTAGACATTAAAAAAAGTAACAGTAAACAAAGATAAGTATGTCTTCTATAACAATTATGTTTAATTCAAATTCTAATTCCGTAGTGATTTGCTTACTTAAAATTTTTACTGAAAGTTAAATAAACTTTATCCCATTTTACTCATGCAACCTAGTTACAGCTAAAAGGAGAAAAACAGTGACATTTCAATTTTATAAGAATGCTTTGTAAAGTCAAATACTTATATACCTAATATATATGGAGAAAGAAGCGAACATTTTCCTACAAGAATTAATTAGTAGCATTACTTTATTATCTCCAATAAGAATGCAAGCTTAATATGACTATTCCCAAAGTTATTTAACTCATTCCGTCTTAGACATTAAAATTGTTTAGTGTTTGTTATTCTAAAAGAACTTCAGATAAAATTTTCAAATATATATTTTTACGTACTTACAATAAAAATTTCCTTAGAATAAACTTAGAGTTCAAAGAATATGCACACATTAAGCCTTTCAAACACTGCTTAACTATCTTACAGAAATGTCTACTAAATTATATTCTAAATAGCAGTGTATAAAAGTGCCCACTCCTAGGTACTCTTTTAACATTAGTTATTACTCAATAAAATCTTAGAGACACAATAAAGGGTAGTAGTTAAAGAGTACTGAAACCTTGGAGTCAAGAGAGCCTGGGCTTAAATCCTGGCTTTATCACTTATTTATGTGACCTTGTACAAGTTACTCACCTTTATGTGCCTCAGTTTGCTTGTGGGTAAAATGTGGTTAAAAACAGTAAGTACTTACAGACTGCTGGGAGGATTAATTTCAGTAATGTACTGAGAACAGTGCCTGGCACACAGTGAGCACCGTGTCACTATTAGTTTTTATTGTTACTCGTTTTTGAAGGGGGAAATGGTGTCTCATTTTTATTTGAATTACTTTTGATTACCAGTGAATTTGCAAAATTCTTCCATGTTTACTGGACATTTGTATTTCTGATTTTTTGAATTACTCATTCATGTTCTTTGTCCATTTTCTACTGGGATAATTTTTATTATTATTATTATTATTATTAATTTGTAAAATCTCCTTTAATGAAGCTATTAGCCTTTCTCTGTTATAAATTCTTTTTTTCTTATATATTATTTGCTTTTCAATCTTATTTAAATATAAGTTTATTTTGATACGAACAGATTTATCAATCTTTCCTTTATATTTCTGCCTTTGGTATAATTAGACCCTTAGCAAATCAAGATATTTGTCATTAGCAGCTTCAGCAATAGTAATTTGAAGAGAATGGTGGGGACAGAAGCCAGAGTACAATATGCTAGGTAGTGAAAATTTAAAAAAATTCAAGGGAAGGGAGAGGGAGAAGAAGAAGAGAGAAAAAGTCACAAAAGCAACCATTAGCACTGGTTGGCAAGATAACCATTATTGTGGAGATACATACACTCATTACACTCTCTAAAAGTAATAAATATTTAATTCTCCTAACTTGCTGTTTTCAATTTCCATTCATAACAAGCGGGCTTTCTATGTATGATTTCCTTCTAAGAGGAAATGGACTTGTCATGAAGACTATATTAAAATGTCTTTAACAGTTTAATCTATTTCTCATTGTAAATTAATAAATCCATGTTCTCATTTTGTCTATCAATACTAAAAATTGTTTAATTTTATTTTCCCTCTAAAAAAATTATCCAATTTCCCTAAATAACAAAATTCATATTCCAGGTCTGTAAGAATTATAGGCCAGAACCCAGTCTGTGATAAAAATCAATGGAATAATTGTGCCCTATGAAATTTTGTGGGAAAGAGCTTTCTACTTTACAATACATTATATAACTATTTCCCATCAAAATTTCTATAAATGATAACAAAGGTTTTAGCAACTTTGAAAGAAACCAGAAATTATTATAATAGCACTACAACATTATGTCAAAGTAGAAAAGTCATTTTGAACATACTTTCAAGTACAACTTTGGTCAACTGGCAAAATAATAACAGCTATCTGGACATCTGCCAGAATTTAATGATTTCTCCAGGACACGAAAGCATATTACATCACTATGCTATTTAGAAAAAATATCAAGATTAAACTCATGTTAGAAAAGTGAATTTCATAAATCAAATCACATTAAATAACCACCTAATGAGATTATTTCACAACCATCATTATTCTGTACCTTTTGCCAAGAAAGAAAAACAAAATTAGTCAATTTGGCCCTGCTTTAAAATTCAGTTGCCAGTCCCTTTCGAGGGACCACACTAACAAGATGGGAGCTCCAAGAGTCTCTATTGCATTCTGCTGCTTACCACATTACTGAGCATTGTGGTTTTGACAATTTAGTAAGTAGAGGAGAATCTACTGCCCCGGTAGAGAATAATAATAACCCTTACATGTATACACAGTATTACTTGCATATGTAATATCTGAAAATACACAATGAACTGGTAATACTGACTGTTTTCAGGGGAGAAAACGGAGTAGTCGGAAGGATAATTTTTCAATCTTTAATACCGTCTGAATTTTAAATTATCTATTCAAAACAAAAAGTTAAATTTAAATTTAAAAACAATAACAAATACTGACAGAAAAAAGAAGAATGCTACCTAAATCAATTTCTGGTTAAAATCCTTGAACAGTTCCCCACTATCAAACTTCTAACCCTGACATTCAAAGTTCTTCTATGTGGCATCGCTCTTCTTCCCAAGTAAATCAACTATGCCTCAGAAAAAAAATATCTTGCTTCTAATCAAATTAGACATCTTTCCTCAAATTTTAATAAAAATTTCTTTAAGCTACAAATAAGCAAAGTTTGATAAAATAAAATTTTGTGCTGCAGATATGAAAAATGTCAGAGTATATGAATGAAAAACTTTATCCCTACCAATCTGGAACATTAAGTCTCTTCCACTGTTTCAGATATTTGACGGACAAGTTGTCCCAAAGATATACATACATATAGTTCTTCCAAAATAAGAAGTTTGGGATTGTGGTAGAGGGTCAATTTATCTTCTCAGTTAGGAAACCCCTGCCTTATTTCTCACTACTTGAAAAAGCAGAAAGCAAAAATAAGATTATTATTAGACTTTTTTCCAAAATATTTGTTTTTCTTCTCTGTAAGTCTATTCAGGCAAAAATTAACAGCCTGCCTAGAGGAAGCTACCAACATGTAAATAGTTTATATTCATCAAATGGTGTCATGACTACTATTAGAAGGTAGAAGATCCGTGATAGCAAAATTTCCTCGGAATTCAATGTCAGTGTATTATTAAAATGACCTCAAAAGAACTTCTGTGGTCAAGTTCCATAACCCTTACTAAAGTGCTAATGGTGACTTTTAATATGCAAAAACCTGTTTTCCCACAAAATAGGTTCCTTTCACCTAGAACAATGTGCAATTTTAAATGAGGATGATCTGTGGATCCTCTAACACCAAACAAATCTAAACTAGAAACAAAAGACTACTTCTCTCCACCTTTGGCTCCCCTCCATCATTACAATACTGCTGCATCATAAGAAAAGGCTACTATTAGCATATATTAGATATTATTTTTAATCCTTCATAAATATTTCTGATGTAACTTATAATGGCAAGAAAACATTTTCTGCTTCTTGTGCATCTTACATTAGAGAATAAAAATTAGCCTGTATAAAAAGAGTAACGATGAACTCTGAAAGTAGAACATTTAATGCCTTACATATGAAATTGTTTCAAATTACGGAACTGAAACATAAGATTATAGGCTACCAGTTGCCATTTACTTTATAAATAAAATGTATGTGTAATTTAAGAACGGAGACAACATATAAACGTGTAAATGATTGTTTATCCATACAAAGATTTCTATTAAATAACTCCACTAATACTATAGCTTTTAAAATAATGTCCAAGGATTGCTTTGTAATACACACTGTTCTTTAGAGAATTAACATTCTAATGAGAAAAGGATTATTAGTTTTCCGTGCACTGGAGTATCCATGAAATCTCTACATAAGTCTAAACAAGGTCTCCTCATGTCCAATATTCTATTATTTTGCATATCATTGCTTCCCCCAAGTTCAACTTACCTCAACGACATAAGACGTTAGTAGGAATAAGGGTGATGTAGGATAAGTCAAAGTCTAGGTGTGACAGTCGTCCTATGGGAATTAATAAGGCAGAAGCATCATCCCGCGTTTCGAAAACGACATCTTAATAGAGAAACCAAGTCTGTTTAACCAGCAGCTCACAGCTCAGTATGAAATGGGGCAGTGAGGCTCCCACACCTGACACCAGTCTTTGGCTATCCGCTTAGGCTTCACTTTGTCCCGTCTGGGGCAACGCCCCGTAAGACAGATACAAACTACTCCGAGGAAACAAACTGATTTCTGAGCCCCTAGGAAACGGCGGGCGGCAGCAAGGGGAGTGCCTCGGTTACCGCCTCTCCAACTTCAGAGGTGCTTGCTTAGGCAGGGTCGGGTGGCAGGCGGCATTTGGGATAGGGAGGCTACCTGCCTGCCACGTCCTCCTGCCTCGCAACGCCCGCTCTACATTCCGGGCTGTACGGAGAAGTGCTTGGGACCCAGAGCTCTGCACCCTACAGCGCCTACACCCTGGAGCGAGTGCAGAAGAGCGAACGGCGCGTCATTGGCGCTGGCGTGTGACGTCAGCGGGCGGAAGCCGGCGCACAGCGGAGGTGGCCGGGAAGGAGCGGCGCGGGGCGGTGCCAGGGCCCTGCGGGCGGGAGAGGCTAAGGGAGAAGGAAAGATGAAAAGAAAAAGGAGTAAGTTTGAAGGAGGGTTAACAGAGAGCTAAGGACGAGAATTCCCCACTCGAAGTTGATGTGGAATAAAGCATAAATCTGTCACACAACACACAGACACAGAAAAAAAAGGCTTTTATTTTTTTAACCTGAGGGCTTTTACTTAGGGATCGCACATTCTCGAGTAATTTTGCTTTAAAAAGCAAGCACTTTTCTATTATATTTTGGATGATTAAAGCAATAAAGTAATTTTAAATCTTAAAAAATATTTTAAGGTATAATGAGATTTTCTACATCTAACTTCTGTGTGAATTACTCGCTGGCATAGTAAAAGGTTTGGGAGTCTAAGTACCTTTCATCATTGCAGGACTTTCAAAGATAGAAACAGGTTTTCCTGTAATAAAGGATCAAATCTCGTACTGTCCTGGATAGCCCTAATGGCTAAATTGCCTTACTCCAGATACTGGAGAATCCACATTTGAAGCTGGAGAAAGATGGTACAACTCCAAGTTGTACCTGTTGTACATGTTGTATGTGGCTTGATGCAGAGATTGTAGATTTTGGCATAGATCTCAGAGGTCAAATGATTCAGATTTTTGCTTCAGAGAAATCTGATTTCTTCTCCCTAATACCCTCCCCAACACACCACCAAGACTGGGTTCTCCTGCCAGTCTTTGGTTTAGACGTGCTTATGAGACAAACTTATTCCTATTGTTTTAATTCAAAGTTTCTAACTTCTTTGCCAGAAGATGGCACTGCAAGTAATCGAACCTGGCAAATTGGAGGAAATATACTTATGTTTATTTACTCTTCATCTCCAAGCAAGACTTGTTTTCTTCAATTCCTCACTTTTAGGCTAATCTCCTGTGATCCTTCTACCCTAGTTATAGGAGTTTTGGTGTCCGAATGCACAGTAACTCTAGCTCTACCCACATCCTTATGTACTGCAAAGCAACATGAAAACATTGCCAGATGCTAATCTAGCACATTTTTTGGCTGCACAATTCTTCAGTGTCCTGTCATAAACTGTTATAGGAATATAAATTGCTACAGTCATTGTAGAAAGAATGCTAGCAATATACATAACAACAATTTCATTTCTAAGACAAGTGGGTGAAGAAGTATATACATGGATAATCATATTTTTACTGGAAAAACTAGAAACAATGCAAATTCTAACAATAAGGAATGGATTAAATAAATTATAATACAGTCAAACAATCTCGTGTTTTAATTGTTTAGTAATTTAATGCATTTGAAATTTACTTTTTTACAAATTTATTTTACATTTATGTTTGTATATGATTAGCACATAGAGATTAGCTTTGTATTCTTTTGGAGGCGAGCTAGTTATGCCAGAATCACTGATTAAATGTGATTTCCTTTTCCACTGATTTGAAATGTAAACTTTATCACATACTAAGTTTACTATTTACATTTGTATGTATTTCTAGATTTCTCTTCCATTACCTATAGGTTTTTGCTCATTTTGTCAATTAAAAAAGAAAGTTTGTTTTAATAGTCAAGAAATACTATAACAATACTTCCATTTTGAAAAAGAAATGCAAATGCTAAATTAACTTTTAAAATTATAATAATTATTTGATACTTGTATACTAAAGAATGGTTATAAAGTTATACTTGTGGGCTTCTTTTCTAGCATAAAAAAAGGAAAATTCCTTAAACCTTTATTAATAGTGGTGTGTAATATGGCAAATGGAAAGGGACTAGCTATATTACTAAAATGTTCTACCAGAGATTTTTCGAAATATGTTGTCATTTATTCACAATGGATTGAGCACTACGCTAGATGATAGGGAGTACATTTTCAAGTCATGGGTATTGTTATTCATTCTTTCCAGAAAGCAGGCAGCAAGAAAACAAAGTAGAGGACAACAAACTACAGCAAACAGCTGTAGTAGACTTACCCTGAATATTTTCCCCTTTGTGAAGTTACTAAAAGACCACATGTTTGTGTAGGTGTATGCTTTTGATAAAATCTTGACCTATCAGCAATCTTTTGTGACTGAAGAAAACAAAGCCTTAAAAACTTAAGGAGGAGGAAGTGCATTTTCTAACATCCAGATCTCTTGAGGCACGTAATATACAAATCCAAGTGAGGAAAAAAAAGTGTCTTTGAATTTAGGGCTCTTTCTACATTCTAAGACAGAAATTTTTATTTTTAAGCCAATTCCTGAAAGCCTATTCTATCTAGCCTTATGTAGTTTGAACTAACCATCAGCTAGCTATGTATAGCTTGGACTTAAACTGTAGTAGCCTGCTGAATTTCTGGATCTTAATCAGGTAGGCCTAGCTCAATATGCAAAGATTTATGTTATCTAATCAGTTCTTGAGTTTTCAGCTTTCTGAGTTGGGTCACTTGCAGGAGTGCATATAATTGTCAGTTACCTGAAGAGGCAGATCATAATCCATTTTTAGGAAGAATAAAGCAAACATTGAGCCCTCAGCTGTGCAGAGCTTGAGAAAGGAGTCACATCATGAGGCTGAACTAAAGGTATACTTGATTAAAATAGTTCAAAAGTGTATCAAGTGCCAATGAGGCTTACTTAGATAAAAGTTTTGTAGGAACCAGAAGATTGTAAGGTCAAAGGCTTCAAATGTAATCAGGAGTGCAAATCTCAAGATAATTTCAAGCTCTTTCTTAAGGAAAAAGGCCAAAGACAAGAAAAGGTCATTTTCAACTATTTCCTGATACTGGTGAAATCAGGAGGAAATTCTAGACTAGAACCATGTCACCATTGTCCTAATGGAACATCTTAATCCCTTTCACTCCCTCTTGCCAATATGTGTGAAACACAGCAATAAAATCAAAGTTTTTTTTCCTGAAACAACTCACAAACACATGAAACAGACCTATATAGCCTTGTTTATTTCCCTTTCTGTAGAACAGTTTTTAAATGCATTTTTAAAGTTGTTATGGGAAATAATTCTATCTCTTGGTGTTTTACTTCAAAGGAAACATAACAACTTGACTGGGGACAGGGAGTAATAGCAGAAACTGAAATGTGATTCCCAGTGCTTTTATAAAACTTATTTTACCAATTCTATAAAATAGCATATTACAACCTGCCACTCCCAGAGTGGTGGAATTGCTGGCAGAAGGGAACAGCTTAAATCAGGTAAAGTCTACCACTTGTTTCTGTTTATTTCTGCCAGGGTACCAGCAAGACTGGTGAACAAGAAGTCTTAGAGCTAGTTGGAATAGGTAAACTCTTACTACTGTGAGTTATTCTTCTATTTCCCTTTCCTTGAGGGCTTGCGAGTTTCATTGGTTGGTCAGTGGGGGATAAGTAAAACTAATTTGTGTATTGGTAGAGCTTTTATTATTGCTTTAACTCAATTCTAACCAAAAACATGTGATTTAAAGTAGAAGAACCCAATTTGATTCACATAACTTATTTTGAGATGTCTCCAAATACTCTTTGTATATTAAGAGTTTTTATTTTGTTTTGTTTCCAGTTTTAATGAGATATTATTGATATACAGCACTGTATACTTTTAAGGTATACAACATAATGTGAAATGATTACCAAAGTAAGTTTACTTAACATCCATCATCTCATACAGATACAGAAAAAAAAAAAAAAAGGTTTTTTCCTTCTAATGAGACAACTTTCAAGTATACCATACAATAGTGTCAACTATAGTTATGTTGTACATTATTTCTCCAGTCCTGATTTATAAGGGGAAGTTTGTACCTTAGATCACATTCAACCAATTCCTCCACCCCACTGAGGGCTTTTTAAAATGCATATAATAAATGTAGACAAAAGGATGAATTAAGCAACCTATGATAGGCTAGATAATTGACAACCCAAAGATGTCCCTGCCTCTGCTAATGCCTGCAATCTGAATATATCCAGTTACAAGGGTCCTTAAAAGTGAAAGAGGAAGGCAAGAGAGTCCAAGTCTAAGGGAGATGTGGTTATAAAAAAAGTTCAGTATGATAGGATATGAAAAGGACCAATCTCACCATTACTGGTTTTGAAGGTGGAGGAAGGCAGCAATGAGCCAAGATGTGGCCTCTGGAAGCTGCAATAGGACACAAACAAATTCTCCCCTACAGCCTCTAGAAGGAAACACAACCCTGCCAACACCTTGATTTTAGCCAGAGAGAATCATGTTGGACTTGTTACCTACAGAACTCTAAGATAAAAATTTGCATTGTTTCAAGCCACTAAATTTGTGGGAATTTGTTAAAATAGTAATAGGATACTAATAAAAATTCCTATTCTTTTAAGGTTCCAGAAGCAGAGTATGGAGCTGAGGCTGACTGGCATATTCTTTTTATTCTGTGGGAAAAGCTCACAGCTGGACCTGTATAAACTCCTTACTGGGAATTATCTCAACTCCTTCTTTATCATTTCTCTCAAAATCAACAGGATCCCTTCTGTAACACTTGCTGAGAAGGAATGAGATCAAGTCGGAAGTACCCACATTAGAGCATATAAAGAAAATGTTCAAAGGATTCAGCTGTAGTCCCTACCATCTGAAGAGGAGGTTAAGCACCACTAGATTCTCTAACAAAAATACCAGAAAAACTATAAAGAAATTCCTTAGGTAGAATCTATTGCTTTTTCACTAAACTATCACATACACTTTGTTTAAATAGATTGTCCCCTATCTAATGTAGTGGTTCTGACTAAGTCCTGCTCATTAACTAGGAATAATTAAAAATATGGATGGTCGTATCCAAACTTGGAACAATAAAAAGAGAATTTCTGAGAGTAGGGCCCAAGCTGCATATTTTTTTGAAGTTCCAGTGCAAAGTGAAGGTTGAGAACTACTCACAAGATGTTTATTTATGTCAGAAACAATAGATTTTAAAATAAACAAGTTCTCATAAAGGAATAAAGTAGTGCATAATATAATCAATATTACAGAACCAAATGTACTAGTACGCTTGTTCTTGCCCACTTATAAGAGATCCTTGGGATAATCCCCACGTAGAAACTAATACCCTACCACAAAAGCATTTAGGATTTATTTATAAAAATACCATAGAAAGCAGATATAATTGATTAATAAACTATGACTATTGTCTATTATTCTCAGAATGTACATGTCTCTTTCCAAAATTAGGCTACATATCTACACTGAGAGAAGAAAAGATATGTTTGTAAATCTCTTGTGAAAAATTCCATTTAGTTTAGAAGAGTTTTTGCATGTTGAAAAAACATTTTTCTAAAAAATATTCTAAGGAACTTGTCCAACAGTTTCCCAAGTAAAATTAAAAAATGTTGAACTTGGATATTACCATGTCTCCACAAAATATACCTTGATAAAAGTAATGAAGAAGTCATAAGAAGTTTGACTGCGTCATGACTATCACAGGATACCAGCTCTGAAGCTCAGGACTGTATTGGTTGAGAATAATCAATTCTGCTCTGGAAGGAAAAAAAATAGAATGGATAAAACTAATGTTTTAAGCACAGATAAGTTACTAGCCTGTGAGACATGGTGGACAGATAAAGTTAGGATGGCATGTATCTGTAAACACTGAAAAGTCTGGAAAGGCCAAGAGATGCCTAATATTCATGAGGCAATAAACATTCAAGAAACATCAATATTCATTAAACATTATATATACATGACAGTAAATGTACATGAGGCATTCAGCATTGACAGGTCTTAATTTTGCCACCAAGTGGTGACACTCATACTAACATGTCCTACCCAAGAAAAACAAAACCTGTACCTGCTCATCAGGTTAACTGGTGAGCTACAGCTGTGGCCAGACATTCTTGCCTCTGAGGTGGCTTAAGCATCTTCCATCTTTGGACCTTTGTTCAAACCCCAACTGTGGTCCAATCCCCAAAACATCAACAGGAAGGCTAATGCGCCAAAGAGAGGGATAGGACATATGAACATTTCATAACCACAAGTATCCATTCATTGCACCCTAAGTGTGCTAATTCTCTTCCCCCTTTGCTTCTCATGGTGCATTAGCCTTTCTTTCCATGACCTCTGGATAGCTCACATGGCAGTATACTTGGAGGATATCATTGTATTGAGGTATCATTGTGTTCTCACATAACATGAAGCAGGTAACATCTGGATATTACTCAACGCTGCACGTTATAAAGAATTAAGAAAGAGTGAAACTCTTTTGCCTGATATGCTTTAATTTCCAACTCCTTGCATTCAAAAGAATGTCTCTCCTTAAGTGTAGACTTTCCTGGCACTGAGACAATCTCTCATTTTGGTAGGTTCTAAAATATGTCCTCCTAAGACTTTTTAATCTTAGGCTTTCCAAATAAACCAGATAAACAATTTTTATAATATTCATTATAGTTGGGTAGTTTAATTGCAAAAAGCTGAATTTCTTAATCCTACAAAGGTCACTTTTGGATGGCCCTCTAGTTACTGCACATGTTGAGTGACTAGACCTCATTGTTCTAGGATTAGATAGCAAGAATTTTTGTTTTGCTTTTTGCCTGCTTGTTTAAGTGGCCTAACCTGAGATTCAAAGTTAAGAGAATCTACTGTGTAAATACAACTTACATGCAAGACTTAGTGACAGGGAAGGGCATAGGGGATTCTGAAAGTTACATTGAGAGAAACCTGATTGGTGGGGTGTTGGTGGCACTGAATCACGAAGTGAATGAATGTAAATGGGTGACTTGAGTCTGTGAGGTTGTCAGCTGGTAGAAACACACATATGAGCTGAAAAAGCTGGTGCTCAAGCTTCTTAATGCATAAAACCCTCTTGGGTGAGGGTATTACAAAGGGGGTTTCCTGCCCCCCCAACACCCCCCCAAACTACTGTAATGAGGAAATAAGAGGCACTCCATCACTTGCGGTAGGTGGCTGTGCATTTGAGAACAGTGACTACTATCTTCCTTCTACTTTTTGAACTGGAATACTACAACTATTACTTATGCCTGTCCAATCACGGTATTTCGGGAATGTTGGGTGCAGATAACTTGCTTTAGTCTCGCAGGTGATAACGGTATTCTCTGCTTGTTGGAGTGGTTATTCTTAGTAGATACATGTTAAGAGTATATAGGGTTAAAGTATGTCTGCTTCCTACTTTCATATGCTGCAGGGGGCAAAAAAAACCCCACCCAAATATAGATGAAGTAAACGCAGCAGAATTTTTTAATATAGGTGACTGATCCTGTCATGCCCGCAATTAAAACCCTTCAATGATCACATTCAGCTGTTATAAGTTGAATTTAGACTTTAAAAAAAACCATAAAATTTTATATATTTTTTCAAAAATATTTAGTTTCCAATCATTATTTTTGAAAATGCTTAATGGCTAAATTAAGGTTATAGCTTTTCCTTACATGTTAGGCACAGACTAAGCGAGAAGACCCCATTGCACTCCCCGCCAGCGAGCCAGAAGCACAGGAAGCATCCGGTGCAGGTCTAAATTCAAAGGCCCGCACTCTCTCCACCTAAGCTTTAGTTCCTGGCGCTCCTCCAAGGCTGCTTTTCAGACTCCGTACCGCTAGTCGCTGGCGTTTCAGGCGCTGCTCCGGGAAGCTGTCTGCTTTTGCCAACGTGGAAGCGAAGCTTCGCCATGACGCTGGGGGCGGCGCGCGCCTGCGGCCTTCTGAGAGAGCATGTCCCAAGACGGCCGCCGCCTGTCCTTTCACGAGGTCACCGTCGGGGCAAACAGCAAAGCGAGAGTGACGCGAGCTGATCCGCAGGAAGGGTTTCACACCCAGCGCGGCCCCTCAGTGCTCGCCAGCACTCCCGACACACCTCCCGGCGCCTCAGCCGCGGCCCGCCCACTGCTTCCATATTGCCCAATAGGCGCCGAAGCGGCTACGACCGTGGCCCGAGGAGGAGGTGCCGGGGCGGCCGGACGCTGAACGGCCGTTCACGTCTACGCGGTGACGTCACGCGTCGGTGCACCTGTCGGACTCCGATTCCTGCTGCTTTTCTTCCCCTTCCGTGGTTCGGGGTGGATCTGGTCCGGAACCTACAACCTCTTTTTCGTAGTCCAAGTTCGCCCGCGGCCGGAATCGGGCTGCGTGATGAGGAAGGAGGGTGTGGTGGGTTAAAAGCCATTCTACTTCATTCCCGAGTTAGAGCATGGGTCAGTTTAGTCTTTTAAGAGGGAAGTGAGGTTGAACATTTTTATTTTCAATTTTGAGTAGGAGGTTTACTCTAGGGCCCAAAGCAAGCGGATTTAACTTAATGCTGCACCCGTGGGTGAAGGAGGACAAAAACATCCCACCTGGCAAAATTCTGTAACCTCCTCAGTAGAAAGCCCTGGGTGTCTTTTAAATTGCGATCGTTAACGTTGTGGGTCAAGGTTTTTTCGGTGGAGCTCCCAGGGTAGCTAGGTGTTAGATCTGAAACAGATGCAGAATCCAAAGACAGCGCAGAGAACAGCCACCGATTTTGCTATGCCTCTGAGCTGCAAGGTGAGTTGCATTCTATGAGTGAAGAGTCATTTGCTGTCATGTTCACGGATTTGGGGTCAGCTGTAATGCCAAGATTTTCATTTTGGTTTATCTTATAGCAGATTTACCTACATGATGTTAAATCCACCCTGATTAAGTATACAATCATTCTTTAAGACCGCCTATTCAGGAACCGTCCAAGGACCTTTGAATAGAATGGAAGTAAGTTTCAGGAAAACATTCAAATTGAACTCAGAGTGGATTTTACTTTTGCTAAATTTTGCCCAAATTTCAAGTGAATGTTGAGCTTTTCTTTCTTTAGGTTTACGTGTAAATCGACACATTATATATATATATGTGTGTGTGTATATATTTATATATGTGTCTATATATGTATAACATTTGTGTTTTGACCTTAAACTTGGATCAGAAGCTTCCTTAGAATCTCAAATTTTGCATGTAATATGCTTTATTTGTATAGCATTTTAAACCTGCATGTACATTATGCATACTTATAATATAATTGAATCAGTAGTGACCATACCGATTATTTTTTTGTAATTCAGAAGTTCAGTTCTGCAAACTATAAACTTTTTTGAACTATGTAATTCAGTTACTGCAGCATCATTGTGGCTTGTGTCATTGATTGTTGAATCTTTCCAGAAATTCTTTTGTTTTCATCTCCAAAAACTTAATTTAGAAGGCGTTTTTGTTGATGAGGTCAGCATGGAAATAATTTAACTGATTTCAATTTTACATGCCTTTGTGAGTAACTAGAAAATACTATGTGTGTAGCTCAAGAGTGCATATAGGAGTTAAAATGCTAACGTATGTATTGTTGATTTTCATATTAAAGGGTGCTGCTACTGATTGCATAGAATAGTTAAAAACCAGGTTTGTGACCTAGAGATAATTTCTCGAACTGAGTATGCTTTTATAACCTCTGGTTAATGACAACACCCACTTTTATCAGAATACATGACAAATTCATCTCACTCCCACACTCTCTCCCATATTCTTCAAAGACTGATTTTTTTTTGGTACTTGACATACAGTATTACATTAGTTTTAGATATACAACAGTGATTCTACATTTATCTACCTTAGGATGTGATCACCATGTGTCTAGTAACTCAAAGATTTTCTTTGCTTGAAAAATGATTCAAAGTATCTTGTTTAAGAGGTCAATATGAGTGTTTAGTATCCACATCTTTACTTGTAAATTGTGTTTTAGCATGCATTTTCAATCATATGTAGCTCATTAGGAATGTAAATATTTAGTCATGTTTTGAATCTGTGCATTTCAGAGGAACAGATTTGCTGAGGTCATGATTTTATGTTAGTAAATTGGCTGTTTTTCAGGTCATGTTGGTGATAGGCTTTCCATTTCCTGTTGCAACATGTTGGTAATAATTTTCAGACCGCTTAGGAAGTCAGATTTGATCTCTGTGATGGGTCACATATCAAAGCAATATCCTGTGGGGTTTGGCCACTATCACTGCTTTATAGAACTTTCAGCTAAGCTTCTAGTCAAACTTGTCAGCAGGGATCTAAAATATGTAAGATGACATAGGAAGTGTTAATATTTATTAAGTGAATTTCATGATTCCGAATCTTTGTTTTTGTGTATTATCTCAATTCTCACACCAATTCCACGAAGTAAGTACTTTCCTGTTTCACTTTATACATGTGGAAACGGAGGCAGAGGATTTCATTAACTTGCTCGAGGTCTCAGTTAAGTGTGAGACTAAAGCCTGACAGTATGACTTCAGAGCCATTGCCCTCAATATTGTAAGTAAGACTTGTCAAAATCTAAAAGAAAAGATAGGATGAGAGAGATATCACCAGAGGTTCTTTTATTTTTCAGTTACAAAAGTAATATCCTGGAAAATCTTTTTTTTCTTTAAATCTCTTATTCTCCTACTCTAATAAACTTTTTTAGTGTTTTATTATATGCACAATCACATATGTGCATATAAACATTGTAGCTATGATTCATTTTGATTCTTAAAGCTAAATATTCTTTAGTTAAGTACAAAATGGAAGAAAATCTAGGAAATTTTCTTCAGAGTAGACAGCTACTTCCTTTACCAGGTTATCCATTTCATTTGAAGAAAAATATATAAGGCATGTGGGAAAACTGCTCATTTACATTGCTGAAATACAGAGATTTGATTGGTAACTTCGACTGGAACCAAGATAAATATATTTCTTGCCATTATGGGAAGTAGTTGAACAGTTTATCTTGTAAAATCATGAAAATTATATGGTTTTCGAAGTGTTAGCCTTCCATAGTATCTTTTTGTTAGATTTTGTTAACCTTTCTTGTTACAGTCCAGCTTTATATTTGTGTGTGTTACCTTTTAAAATCATCTAGCTTTTAACATTTGAATAGTTCTAAAATTTTTTATGAATCTAGGAAATTTTCTTCAGAGTAAGCAGCTACTTTCTTTAGCAGATTATCCATTTCATACTTTTTTGAAGAAAAATATATAAGACATAGCAGTTTGGACATGAATCTAACTTAATGAACAGTAAGGATAAAATATCAAGTAATACTACTTTTGGAAGAAATCAGTTTCATTATTGTCATATCTTGTATGGATTGACAATTTGTATCAGAATAAATTCTTTCTTACTACAGAGATGTGCCTAAGTTTCATGATGTTTTTATGTAGGATGGAGAGATCATTCCCTGGTAAAACAACTTTGAGAAGCTTTTCATAAATTTTGTTTATGTAGTTAATGTTTACTACAGTGTTTTTTTTTTTCAGGAACCTTTCTTATGCTATTTTCTTAGCCATTGTACTTCTAGATGGAGGTCTGCTTTATTACCCACACTTGTTTCACCATGGAACCTTCCATTGGACTTGTGTTCTGTGCACATGCTCATCTCCAAATGTATTTAGTGCTTTCTTGGCTCCATATCTTGATTCATGGCGATACTTTGCTTCAGTTAACCTCTTCTCCCATCTCTGCCCCTTATATTCCCACTTAACTTTTAAGGTCCAGGTCGAGCGTGTCTCTTCCAAAGAAGGTTTCTCATAATCAATTACAGCAGGAATGTGGTATATTCTTTGAGCTCTTACAACAACTCCTGTTTCTTCTGTGATATCTGTCATGTATTGCCTTTTAGTATATGGATATTTAGTAACTTGTAGGAAAATATTCTAATACATCATCTCTTTTGAGGACAGTGTATAAAATAACTTATACTGAAGTTTACTGAAAGCTGTTAACCTTATACCAATATGATGCCATTAATCAATAATATTGTATTTACATTTTTTATCATTTCTGGTACATTAGTCACTATCCTATAAATATTAGTAAGTGAATAAATGATATTGAAATTTATTGTCACATTTTGATATTTGACCAGTACTTAGCACCTACAGTTCTTAAAATATTTATATGAAAATTCTACAAATGTCTAGATCAGTCAGTCTTACTTGCTATAATTGCTATTGAGACTTTTGTCCATCTTTCCAGTTGCTGACATTTGGGATTTTCATTTCTCCTCTTTCATTCAGATGCTTCCTACTTTTCTGTCAGCTTATTGGCCAGCCAGATAACTGACAGACACATCTTTGACACTTAGCCATGGTCCTCAGCTCTAAACAGTCGTCTTTATGGGAGAGGTGAAACTTTACTGGGAGCTGTAGAATATTAGTGTACTACCTCAGGCATTCAGTCCCTTGTTCACCCATTTCCAGGATCTTCCTTTTTCTGCTCCTCATCCCCACCCCCACCCTGCCCCAGTTCTGGTGATGTACTCTGCTTAGTGTTTGCAGTTTGGGGGCTAGAGGGTACATTCTCTTCATTGTAGTCTGGCCTTGAATGGGACTGAAGCATGGATGTATAATTCTGCAGTTGGAAAGGATACTCTGGTCTTCAGTCTTGTAAGCTGTAGGAGACTGAAATTTGTTTCTTCCAACTGCTTTGAAGTAATTAGTCAAGTCAGAAACTTAGCAGGTATCTTAGATTTCTTCTTCAACATTCCCCACATTTTATTAGTTACCACATCCTCTTAAATATTTCTCACAGCTCTTCCAGCTCTTCCATATTGTTATGTCCTAGTTCAGTATGCCTTCACTATCTTGCATTTCGTCTCTTGCTCGTCTAATCTGTATGCCACACTGTGTGTGGTGTTGGCCTGCTAAAATTCATATCTGATCATGTGGTTTCTCTTTTAAAACTCTTAAATGTTATCCCATTTAATGTTATCTCTTAAATGAGTAAATAAGTTCCTTAGCATGACATATGAGCCCCTTCCTTCTTGAGCTTGCTTATGTTCACCTCTCCAGCTACTCTCTAGTCTCCAAGCTCTTCTTTAAGCTACCAAGCAGCTCTTAGTGCTCTGCTGCTGTGTCTTTACACATTTTTTTGGCCTGTATTGACTTTTCACTACATAGTTAGCCTCATTAACTCATTCTAATTATTCAATTCTTAGCTAAAGCCTTCCCCTCTGTTACTGAGTGTTCACAGTCTTCCCCAGGCAACATGCTTATTCTTTTTCAGTGTTATCAAATACTTTGTATATACCTCTCCTTTGGTACCTACCATACCATACTGTATTTATATGTATGTCTTTCACCTTCACTGCCCTGGGAATAGGGACCATATCTTACTCATTACTGTAGTATGTGGCTTTTTATTGCTAGGTGCTCAGTAAACGTTTGTTGAATCAATAAGTGACTGTAGAAACTAACTTTGCTCAGTAGATGGTGATCTATAAACACATATAAGCAAGAAAAGGAGAACAAGCAAGTTTGGGGCAAATATTTGTTCATTTTTGGTCTTGTTGAATTTGAATTCTTATACAACATCAAAATGGAGATGTACCATTTATTTGTTATGCATTTATTACTCATTCATACTATAAATATTAATTGACCCCCCAAATTTTTGTAGATACAGACAAGATTAAATATTTAAATGGAAAGGCCAGGGATCTAGAACAGATTAAAAAGTGTCAAAAAATAAGACTAAAGTGTGAGAAATCAATCTATTTAATTTCAGGTTTTATTATAAAGCTACAGTAATCAAGACAGTGATATTGCCATAGGTGTAGATGCCTAGTTAAAGGGAACAGAACAGAGAATTCTGAAATAGACCCACACAAATAATGCCCAACTGATTTTTGACAGAGGTATGAAAGCAATTCAGTGGAAGGAAGGTAACTTTTTCTTCCTTCCACTGAAGGAAGATGGTGCTGCAGCAATTGGACAGCCATATGTCAAAACAAATGAACAAAGAAAACAAACAAAAAACAAAGAAACTTCAACCTATGTCTCACAACTTATACAAAAATTTACTCAGAATAAATGACAGGCTTTTTTTGTTTGTTTGTTTGTTTTTACATCACAAATGTAAAATGTAAAACTGTTCAACTCTTGGAAAAAAATTTAGAGGAAAATCTTTGGGAGGTTGTTTTTTATAATATATATTTAATACGAAAAGCATAGTCCATAGAAGAATAATTGGTAAATTGAACTTCATCAAAGTTAAGTGTTTTTGCTGTGATAGACCCTGTGAAAGAAAATCAAGCCAGAGGGAGGGAAAATATTTATAAGCAACATATCTGATGAAGGACTAGTATCTAGAATATATAATCTAAAATATAAAACAGCAGTTAAAAAAGCATTCCAATTAGAAAATTGGGAAAAGATGTGAGCAGTTATTTCACTGAAGAGAATATAAAGATAGCAAATAAGCACATAAAAATGTTCAACATCATTTTGGGAAATGCAAATTAAAACAATGGGACATCACTACACATCTATCAGAATGGTTAAAATAAAAAATAGTGACAACACTGAGTGCTGGTAAGGATTTAAAGAAACTGGATCATCCATACATGGTTGGTTGGAATGTAAAAGGAGAATGTAAAACTGGCAGTTGGCATATGACCCACTTATTGCACTTCTTTGCATTTATCCCAGAGAAATGAAGACAAGTTCACACACACAAAAACCTGTACATGGAGATTTCTAGCAGCTTTATTCATAATAGCCAAAACCTAGAAAAGAGTTAGATGTTCTTCACTGGATGAATAAACTGTGTACATCTATACCATGGAATACTACTGAGCACTAAAAAGGAAACAACTATTGAGACATATGAAAACCTGGATAAATTTCTGGAGAGTTATGCTGAGTGCAAAGAGCAAATTCCATAAAGTAATATGTATGATTCCATATACAAGACGTTCTTCAAATGGCAAATTTATAGAAATAGAAAACAGATTATGGGTTGCCAGGGGTTAAGGAAGGAGTGATCAGGGCTGGAAGAATGGGGGTGTGGTTATAAAAAGGCAGCTGGAGGGATCCTTGTGATCATGGAAATGTCCTGTATCTTGACAGTTATCAATGTCAGTATCCTAACTGTGATATTGAATGATAGTTTTACAAGTTACCATTGGTTACTAAGTAAAGGGAACAAGAATCTTTGTATGTTATTGATTACAGTTGTGTGAGAAAGCACAATTATCTCAAAATAAAAAAGTTCATTAAAAACAGTGAACATACTCGTATAACGTGTGCCAGGCACTGTACTAACCATTTAATCTGTTGAGCAAAAAGTGACACTCTGCCAGACCTCATGATGCACTCTAGCAGGGAAGGTAGACATTGATTAAATAATCACAGAGGTAAGGATAATGTTACAGCTGTGCTAAGTGCTTTGTAAAGGAGAACACAGGAGTTCTAAGAACTAACAATGAAAATTTGACCTAGTCAGGAAAAATTTGCCCAGGTAATAAGTAGGTCAAGGGAGCCTTCCCTTACTAGCTGCATGACTTTGGACAAGTTATTTGAACTCTCTGTGCCTCAGTTTCTCATCTTTTAAAGGAGGATAATAATAGCACCTAAGCTTTAGGATTGTGTTTGT
Organism: Lyroderma lyra; assembly: GCA_004026885.1. NCBI lineage: Eukaryota > Metazoa > Chordata > Mammalia > Chiroptera > Megadermatidae > Lyroderma > Lyroderma lyra. The sequence continues at coordinate 52,586 of PVJL010001056.1, forward strand.
ATTTAATACAAATATTAAATGAGTTAATTTATAACATGCTTAGGATAGTGCCTATCATATAGTAAACTCTTTTAAAAATTTGTTAAATACATATGTATGTATGTCTGTTGAGACAACATACATACATACATACTTGATGGGAGATTTGAAGAATGAGTAGGAGAGTTGATTAATTGAAGAAGAGCGGGTGTGTTCTCTTCTTCAACTAAGGCTATGCCCAGGAAGCACTAAAGGCACTGGGGGCAGGAGACAGAAAAGAGCCTGGCAGGACTGAGAGGAAGATGAGTGAATCAAGAGTTCTGCTGTAAGAAGGGCACAGTACATAATGAAGCTGACAACTAACTAGCACAGGCCCAGGCTGCATAGGGCTTTGTCTTCTATGTTAGTTTGTCTGGTAAGGGTGGTGAGAAATGATTAAGACCTTATTTAATCCATGAACTGGGGAGAAATTACTAATCAGACTTGCTTTTAGAAAAGAACACGCTGGCTGCAGTGTGGAAATCAGATTAGAGGGAGTCAAGGTGATTCCACATAGCTCATTTAGGAACTCACTGCAGTAAACCAGGCTTTATCCCTGGAGATTTTCACAGGTTATCGCTAATCTTCATATTGCTGCAAGAATATATTTATAAGCTATTGTGTGTCTCTTACAGTGTTTTGAGATGGTTTTAAATATTTTGACAATTCAAAAGGAAAAGGCAGCTTTTAGTGTTGTTTTCATTTTTTTAATATGCAAAATTTCAGATATTGTATTATGATTTAAATAGCCTTTTATGGACAAGCCTGGGAGTTCACTTTAGAACCTAAGAAGATTTAACATTGGTATCCAGATTTCTTTGTGCTACCTTTATTTTGAATATAGCAGTGCTGTTCAATAAAATATTTGCAGAACATATGAACCACATATGTAATTTTAAATTTCCTGGAACCATATTAAAATGGTAAAAAGAAAATGGTAAAAAATGAAAGAAAAAAAAAAGAAAATGGTAAGATTAATTTTAATAATGTATTTAACCCAATATATCTAAAGTATTTTTCAACATGGAATTAATATAAAATTTTAAGGAAATATTTTATTTTTTTTCTTATAAAGTTTTAGAAATCCAGTATATGTTTTACCTGAGAGCACATCTCAATTTGGACTAGTCATGTTTCAAGCAAGGCCAGGGCTGCTGATCAAACAGTACATATACAGCTCTATAGGTTTCTGGGTTAATAAGAAAAATATTTTTTTAAGTTATTGAATTTATAGAAATAGTAGCCCCATACAAGCCTGAGTTTAATAAACCTTTGGAACAGAATTGGTTTCTCTTGTTATAAAGAAGGGTGTAGAGTGTAGATTTCTCAGAGGTGTTAGTGCAATTAAGGTTTTAAAACATTTTGAAAGAGTTAAGTTACCAGTTAACACTTAAGGTTTTCGAAAGACTTTGTGGGATTAAATAAAGGATATATGTTGGAACTTGCTGACTGAGGTCCTAGTAAACAGAAAGTTTTAATTATTTTAGACAGATTTCTCAATGATGTGTAACTGTTTATTGATGTATGTTATCATATGTGTAAGTCCTTCTAGTCTGGATACCGTGCAGAGTAAGGAATAGAATGTCTGTGTTCTTTTCAAAATCTTAGTGTACATGCTTTGACATATCGAAATTAAAATGATTCTTTAACTATTAATGCTTATTTTTAAAAAGCCTTTGGTTATTTCCTCAAGAATCACAATATTTAATTTGATTGCCTCTATGGACCCTGCAAAGTTCTTAGCATAAACAGTTTTTTTTTCCATACAATTCTATTTTAACATTTACCTTAACTATAAAACTCCTTCTTTGGTTAGTACCTTCTAACAAATCTCAGTATGTTATAATTGGCCATATTTGGTAGGGGTAACCATAAAACAATAAAGTTGCAAAGCAGTGCATATTAAAATTTTTCTTTGTAATTTATGTGCTAGTTTTTGGTTATTCTTCCAAGACAAGATTAATACTGTTGTAGAAAGTATTTTTTATTAAAAAAAAGTGTATTTTTATTTTTTACCTCATTGAATAAGCAGTTTGACATTTGATATTTATTATATCAGTCACTATACTGGATACTGAGAATAGAAACAAACATGTTCTCAAGGAGCTCTCAGGACTTCTCTCAAGTGGTCTTTAAGTTAGAAAATTTAATATCTGTTAAAAATAGTAATATTTTATTTTTCTAAAAAGTGTAAAACTTTACAAATAATTTTTAATTATTATGACTCTTCAGGGTTATTTTTCCATGTGGAGAAGGAAAATTTATTGAGGACAGGAGAGTGTCTTCAAGTCTTCAGTACTAGAATTTAACACTGCAATTGGAGCACATTTAACTCCATTCATCTTTTATTTTCTGTATGTACTTATAGTATATCTAATAAGTCTTGTTTTACAAGGCTTACTGATTTCACTTTTACGACTATCTAGTCCCACACACAAACCTTTCATGTCTATTGCTAATGCCTAACCATATTTATGTTGAACCCTCATTTTGATGGTGAGCAAGTAGATAGATATATTTTTTAAAATCAAATTATTGGAGTAATTCCTGAATAAGAGCATTGAAAATATATGCTTATTTGATATTATCTGCTTTGAAAAAAATGAAAATTGTTACCTATTATCGTATTTTCTATGGCTGATAGTTGACTATGGTCTCTGAAAATTTTAATTTTAAAATGATGAAAAGAGAATGAAATTAATATTAAAATTATGGTATTTAAAATTAGTTAATACCTGCATCTTATAAAATATTCAAAAAAGACAATCTCACTTTCAGACTGTTTAGTCTTTCGAAACTCTGTAGGCAACTTTCTTGGAAATCCCTCCAGAGATAGTCTATACATGCACAAGCAATACACTGTATCATCACCCCCCCACACACACACACGCCTTTTGGGAAAAAAACCCCACATATATTTTTGTGTACTTTAAAAACTCTGTTCTTTGTTTTTTAACTTAACAGTTGATCTTAGAGATTGTTTTATACCACTACCTTAAGAAATTCTTTATTCTTTTTTTATAGCTGTATAGTGAGAATAGATTAAATCATCCCAGAAGACTTAATATAATAGATGTTCAGCTATTGTAACAGTGAATGAACTGAATATATTTTTAATACAGTGGTCAGAAGTTTCCTTCTGTCCTGTTAAGCTAGATGATTTTTATTACATGTTGAGAAAATTTTTAAACCACTTTTTTCACCTTTTTTTCAGATAACCAGACAGCTCAATGGAGTCTGAGCAGCTGTTCCATAGAGGCTACTATAGAAACAGCTACAACAGTATAACAAGTGCAAGCAGTGATGAGGAGCTTTTAGATGGAGCGGGTGTTATTATGGATTTTCAAACTTCTGAAGATGACAACTTATTAGATGGTGACACAGTAGTTGGTGAGTTTGATATTGCAACTCTTAATGTTTGTAGTCATAAATATCTATTATATATTTGTAGTAATAAATACTGTGTGTGCAATCATATATATATCTACTATATAATCAATATATACATTGTTTTATTGAGGTTGAGTTTTGGGTAACTTTTTTTTATTGAGGCAATTCACATAACATAAACTTAATCATTTTTAAAGTGTACAATTCAGTGGCATTTAGCTCATTCACAATGTTGTGCAACTACTGCTTCTAATTCATTTTTATTACCCTGAAAGAAAACCTTGTATTTAGATAAATTTTAAAATTCAAATATAACATAATACAGAGAGTTATACAACTGTAATTGGGGTTCTCAGAGAAATAGAAATAATAAGATATACATTGAAATATACAAGGAAGAGTTTTTGTTCTTGTTTTTGTTGTTGTTTTGTGAAGAATTGGCTGACATGATTGTGGAGGTTGAGAAGTTTCATAACTTGCCATCGGCAAATTGGAGGTCCGGGAAAGTTGGTGATGTATTCTAGTCTAAACCCAAAGGCCTGAGAACTAGTCTGAGTCTGATGGCCCCAGATCCAGGCGTGCCTGTGTCAGAGAGCAGCACCGAGCTCAAGCAGAGAGCAAATTCACCTTTCCTCTCTGCCTTTTTGTTCTACTCAGATCCTCAGGTTATTGAACGTTGACCATTTTCATTGGTGAGGTCATCTCTTTTCAGTGCACTGATTGAAATGCTAATCTCTTCTGGAAAGACCCTCATAGACACACACACGGAAATAATGTCGTAGCAGCTATCTGGGCATCCCTTAGCCCAGTCAGGCTGACACATAGAATTAACCATCACAGCAATCATCAGATCAGACATGTGGAAATTGATGCATTTCTACAGAGCGAACACACTCATGTGACTACCTCTCAGTCAAGAAATAAAACATTATCAGTTGTCCCCAGAATCCTTCCTTGTTCTCCCATCCAGTTTGAAAGGTACTATTTCTTTAATTCTGTTACTATAGATTAGTTTTGCAGATATGCAAACTTTATATAAATGGAATTACATTATATTTATTCTTTTGTGTCTGGTATCATTTACTTATCTTTGGAAATTCATCTATGTTGAGTATAGCTGTAGTGAATTTATTTTCATTGCCATATAATATCCCATTTTTAAAATACGCTGCAATTTATCTCTTCTATCCATTAAATATTGTTCATATTTAGGGTTTTTTCTTTCCTATTTTGGCTATTAATAATAATGCTGCTGTGACTTGTCATGGACATGTCTTTTAGTGTACATTATGTGTCCACATAGTGTCCACAATGCTGTGGGATTTCTATCTTGAAATGCAATTCTTAGATGACAAGGTATGTAGATCCCAGTGCTACCAGACACTGTCAAAAGATAGTTCTAAAGTGGCGTCGCATGTATATTCTGCCAACCACATGTGAGAGTTATAGTAGCTCTACATCTTCACCAATACCTGATACCAGTTTTTAAAATTTTGGCTATTTTAGTGTGTATGCAGTTGTCTTGAATTTTGGTTTTAATTTGCATTTGCCTGATGGCTTATGAGTTTAAATGCCTTTTTAAATGTTTATTGGCTTTGTAAATTGTATCTTTTGAAGTGTTTGTTCAAACTATTTTGCAAGAGTTCTTATGCATTATGGTTAAGAATCTTTGTCAGATATGTATTGCAAATTCTTCTCTCACTCTGTGGTATGCCTTTTCACTCTTTTACTGGCATCTTTTGATGACATGCCATCAATCCTAATGAAATTCAGGTTATCTTTATTCTTTGTTTTTGTATTAAGGTTATCTTCCCATTACTCAAGGTCATGCAGATACTTTCCTGTTTTCTTTTACAAGTTTTATTTTTTGTGTCTTTCACACTTAGATTTATACTATACCTACAATTAATTTTTATATGTGATCTCAGTTAAGGCTTCAGATTTATTTTTTTTCTCTATGGATAACTAGTTGACCTAGCACCAATTATTGAAAAAAAAAACTTCCATTCTCCATTGTACCACAGTGACATTTTTGTCATCTATTAAATGGATGTATTTCAGTATGTCCATTTTTGGACCTTCTATGGTGTTTGTTACATGGCAGTATTTGTCTATTCTTATGCCAAAGCCCAGCATATTTTGTTTTTCACATTGGTCTTTTAGTGAGCTGTAGTCCATTTAGGTTTAATGTAATCACTGATATACTTGGGTTCAAATCTACTGTCTTTCTGTTTTCTGTTAACCACAGCTGTTCTTTTTCTTGTCTCCCTTTTTTCCTATCCCCGCCCCTGCCGCCAATAGCTTGTTACTTATGCATTCTCTTAATTTTATTTGATGGGTTATTCTAGAGATTATAACATGCACTCTTGACTTATTAATTATACTATAAATTAGTAGTTTTACCACTTCATGAAAAATTTAAGAACCTTAATGGTACTTCACCATTATTTAATCCCTGATGCTTTTTGTGCCATTGTTTTCCTCTGTTTTAATTCTTCAAATGTTAAACTGCACAAGACATTATTATTGTTGTTTTAAATCAATACCTATTTAGATTTAGCTACATCTCTACTTCTACTGGTGCTCTTCATTCTATACTGCATTTTCATATTTATGTCTGGGATTGCTGTCTTTTTGCCTGAAGAACTCTCATTCGTATGTTTTAAAATTACCATCTACTAGTAATAAGTTCACTCAGTTGTTGTAAAACTCTGTTTCACCTTTATATATGAGTATTTTTGCAGCTTTATTCCAAAACATTAGTTATCTTCTTTGAACACTTTAAAGATGTAATTTTGATGTCATTTCCCTTCAGTTGTTTCTGAGGAAAAGTCAGCTCTTTATTCTTTGCCCCACCCCCCACCCCCGCCCCCCGGCTGCTTTTAAGAATGTTTTCTTTGTCTTTGGTTTTCAGAAACTTAACCGGGGTTTGCCTAAGTGTGGTTTTTCTTGTATTTATCTTGCCTGAGGTTATTAGAGCTTCCTGAATTGTGAGTTGATTTTTTTTCCCTCATCTTTGGATGATGTTGACCAGTGTATCCTCGAATGTTGTTTCTACCATTTTCTCTCCACTCTAGGTTTAGGACTCCAATTACATGTGTTAGATCTTTTTGCTGAGACCCTTGTGTCTCCTGTGCGTTTTTTTGTAGTTTTTATCTTTATTTCTTTTCATTTGGATAGTTCAACTCATTTGGATAAGTACCAAGGAACACAATAGGTGGATCATATGATAAGAGTATATTTAGTTTTGTAAGAAACTGCCAAACTGTATTTCAGAGTGGCTGTACCTTTTTGCATTCCCACCAGCAGTGAATGGAAGTTCCTGTTGCTCCACATAATATGCCAACATTTAATGTCACTAGTGACTGGGAGTTTAGCTCTTGTAGTAGTTGTATAGTGGTATCTCATTGTTTTCTATCAAGTATTGATCAGCTATTTTTCAGCCCAAGAATTTCCATTTAATTTTTTTTTTTATAGATTTCTGTACTCTGGGAGAAATTCTTTATCTGATTTTTTTTAACGTATTAATTACTTGTTTAAAGTTCATGTCTGAGTATTCTATTAATAATATCTGAACCATCTGTGGGTCTTTGTATATAAGGTTGGACAATTAATTTCAGAAACTCATCCTATAAAAAGTGCTACATACCTCATTGCTGGATAACATTACCATCACCTTCAGAGCACTCCCCTTGGGAATCAGTGCACTGATGCCAGCACCTAGCCCACCCTTCAAAGCAGTTTTGGAACTCTTTTTCTGGAATGGCCATCAGAGCTATTGTCATACCCCAAATCTGACAAGTTCATGAACTTGCCACCATGTGCTTACGTTGGCCGCACTGTATAAACATCTTGGTAAGGTGTCAGAACATTGCCAAGGTAAGTGCAGGGTGGCAAGTTCGCAAACTTAATTGTCAGATTTTGGGTATGATGACAGCTATATTGGCCATTCCAGAAAAAGAGTTCCAAAATTGCTTTGAAGGGTGGACTAGGCACTGGCGTCAGTGTATTGCTTCTCAAGGGGAGTACTCTGAAGGTGATGGTAGTGATATTCAGCAATGAGGTATGTAGCACATTTTCTAGGATGAGTTCATGAAATTAATTGTTGAACTTTGTGTTACCTGTTTTTGTCTTGATTTTCAGTCTTTTGGTACTGACTCCAGATAGGCTTTGTAATTTTTGACTGGTGGATATTGTATGCAAAAAATTACAGATGTTTTGGGTGACATCTTCACCATAATGTATTTATTTTTCTTTTCGTTGGCAGACTGGTAGTCTACAAGCAAATTACACCAATGTCATAAAAAAATTAAGAGAATTTGCAGCATGCTTTCAGACTTTCTCAGAGTTAGTGTATTTTTGGCTCACTTTATTTCCATGGCATAACCCTTGAAGATTTTAGTAGCAAGCCGTGTATGTTTACCAGGATTCCTTCCCTTTGGTGGGCACTGAAATTTAGTTTTCATCTTCCTGGTTTTTTGAGCTTGCTGATAGCTCTCCTTCTCAATTTAGTCTTTTTTTTTTTTGGTAATTCCCTAGCTGGGAATTGAACCCAGTCCACAGCGTTGACAGTGCCGAAGCCTAGCTACTACACCACCAGGGAACTCCCTCAATTTAGTCTCTTAACCTCTGCATTTTTGCTTAGTTTCTCAGCTTCTCATGAGATTTGGGGATTGTAATATTTTTAGGGGAAAAGAATCATAGAATGAACTGTTCTGTCTCATTTTTCCAAGGATATGGGTCTGTTCAAGTCTTTATTGTCTCGGTGGTTTTGAGCTTCAAATTTTGACCCCATGAGACTACCGAAAGCTCTCAACCTTCACTTTCTTTTGGGCCTCTCAGTCACTGCACTTATGAATCAGGAAATGGGTCAAGGGCAAAAGTGATTGAGACTGTTTACCTCTGTTTCACTTCTTTTTAGAATCTTGGCAATTTAACTTCTTCCTGCCTTTTATGTTCTGTGGCTCTTTTGGCTGTTCTTTGATTTTAAAAAAATGCATTATTTTGCTATTACTAGTATTTGTTCTCTTCATTGCTGATGGGGTTTCCCCCCTGATTTTAATTACAGAATTATATGTTCATAATTGAAAAATCAGGTGAAATTTAACAATATACCCATTTTTCTGTGTTTAGGTAGCTGCTTAGCCCTTTACGTGAGCAGTGAATTAACTCAGAGAAGTAGAAAGGCGTATGAGGAACTAGCTCTTTTTATCTTTCCACACTGTTGTCTTCATTCATGGTCTTCGGTATGATTAATGTGCAAGTGGGAAGGAGGGAGCAAGAATACAAGAAAGGATCTTGTTTTGTTGCTCTTTTACTTATCAAGGAGAATAATTTTTGTAGAACCCTATCGGTAGACTTTCTCTTTTGTCACCAACCAGAACTGGTTACATGCCTGCACCTAGACTGATCGCTGACAGAGAGGAATGGGATTACTGACTGACTGGTTTGAACCATCATGATTCATTCTATGGAATTAGACACATTACCAAACAAAATTAAGGTTCTATTAGCAAGGAAAAAGTTGAAATACTAAAGCAACCATTGGTGTTTTCCATACAGATTCTGTCCTCAAAGTGAGTCTAGTTGAAAGGACAGGTTGTGGAACAGCTGTTGGCAATAACTACGTCAGTTATTGTGTAGTACCTATTCTGAATGTTATATCTCAAAAAAAAAAAAAAAGGATATTAATTTGATACCCCTTTAGAAGTGCTCAGAGTGTTCTACAAGGGGAGATAGTGCATGAAGGCTCAGCAATAGGAAAAGATATTATGTTGTGACACAGTGGAGGCCCTTTTGTAAGATTGTGATATCCTTTCTTTCAGCAAATCTGATATGGTCCTGTTAACAGTAGCTGGAAGGGAAATGGCCTAGAAGAAGTCAGGGCCTCAGATTAGATCTACCCTCATGGGCTAGATGTCAGAGGGAAGAGCTCATTTCTGTGCCTGCTCAGTGTCTGGGGATCATGGAAGTGGACAGTGGGACAAGCAGTCAGGTACTAAATATTCTTTCGTGGCTCAGTATTTTTTAGTATACAAAAAAAGAAGTCACTGAAAAGTACTGATAGTGTTTTTGGTATATTTGTTGAATGAAAGTCAGCTGTGTTCAGTGACACTCAAGTTGGAAACCTGAATTTACATCTTAGCCCTGCCAATTACTAGCTCTGTAATCTCTGCAAGTTGCTTAGCCTCTCTTGAGTTTTTCAAATAATGTATAAAGAATCCTTACCACTGTAACTGGCTCATGGTGAGGACTTGGTGTATAGTAGTTGTTTCTACTTTCTTCTACATGTATGTTACTTCCCCTTTGGATATATTACACTCTGTCCCTCCAACATAAGGCAGTTTTTTCTTTTTTAATTTAGCATTTAAGTGAGATGTCAGGAACATTTCCAGTAATATTAAAAAAGGATATAGATATAAAACTCAAATATGATATCTACATTAGGTTTTAGGTTGTAGGGATAAACCAATTTGGATTCCATTGACTCCAGTAGAGAACAAGGGCTTTTTTGTTCCATTTTTGTTTGTTTATTTGTTTTTGGTTTTTTGTTTGTTTTTGTATAGCTCTTGTTTTTTCACATAATTTAAAAAGATGGACCTACTGATCCTAAAGTGGAATCAAACTTATCTACTCAGAGTGAATATTAAATAATCCAGAATACATTGTGATTAAAAAATAGAAGTTATCCCTAATTATGATGATTTAGTAGTAGTATCAGTTAAAATTTTAAACTAGTGAAAAGCTGAAAAATTGGACTTGATATGTATTTATATTAAGTATATCTAATTTGAATGAGTCACTTTAGGTCTATACTTCATATTATTTAGAAAATAAAAAATTTTTCATTATAAGTAACAGGAAGAGGGGAGCCAAGATTTTCTTCTCAGAGTTTTACTGGTTACAGAGAACCATATAGTTTTGCTTCATTGAAAATGAAACACATGAGTGTTCATCAGTACAACTTTAGTATTATTTTTGGATAGTACAGTTTTTATTTGAATTAACAAAACTACTAAAATTGATAGGGTAAAAGCTAGCCACTTGTAATTAATTTTTAAAAATTAATTGGTTAATCATGCTAATGAGTTCGAAATTTAGATTCTTATATCCCTTTTTATTATGTCTGAAATGTGAATAATATGGTTACTTGCTAGTTTGAAGAATCACTCCCAGGTTTCTAGGTTGTATATAAATGTAGTATCACAAATTGAGAGAGAAATCTAAGAGGAATGATAGAGTTGAGAGGGCTAACTCCTAAATTCTTCAAATTCCTATCTGTAGAGAACCTTAAAAAACAAACAAACAAACAAACAAACAAATAAAAACCTTTGGAAATGTAAGATTCCTCCCCCCCCGCCCCCAATTTTGGGGCATATAATAACTGGGAATAGAATATGGAGACATAACATAGATTATTGTATTCTTTTTCACATATACTGTATTTTATCCTTAGCCTCAGAGAACTCACAACCATGTAAGTATACATTGCACATGAGACTAAGAGGTGTGTTCTTCCGTTCAAGGTCTTGTGATCTTTTCATCTCTGTTAAAACCTACTTTACCTTTTGAGCTATTACAAGAGGATCCAACATTTTCATTTGAATACCTATTATTACTTTTAGCTTTATTCAAAATGTTTCTGATTTTGTTTCATATCCCTTCTGGGTGGGACGTTCATAAGTCCTATCTACACTAGAAGTTTCAGAAGAAAAAACTTGATGAAATGTATGCAGAATGACTGTGCAGGAAGATGGCTGGCCATTTACCAGGATGCCTCTTATCTTAGGCTTAGTCCAAACATCACAGTCCAAGGTCTAGTCCTTAGTTCTGCAGACACAAAAGTGTGAAACTCAGCTGTCTCTTATAAGTAGGTTTGTATTAACCAGGAGTTTAGATGTTGTTAGGTAAAAATATACAAATATATTTACAGTGAAAAACATGCTAATGTTCTACTCCCTTTCAAAGAAAGGATGTCAAAGAGCTTAGGAAGATACACAAAATTCACTATTTAAGTATTTGAGAAGGATGAAGAGATGGGAAATCAACTCAAAGTCACATAGAATGTAGAGATGAATGAGACCAATAAAAAATATTAGCAATATATGAGAGCCATCCAGAAAAAATCCAGCCATTGTCAATATAATGACAACGGTTACATGGCTGGATATTTTCCAGACAACCCTCATACTTTCTAAGAGGAGACTACAGATTTGACTCTAAGCTTTGTAACAAGTGAAATGAGGGAACCTGTTTAAATGATTCACAATGTCTATAAGAGAAAAACTTAACTAGTTTCTCAGTGAACCCCCTATTACTTATAATAGGTATTACGTTTTTGAGTGCCATTATAAAGTAGTTACTACCTAATGTACTAAATCACTTTTCAAGGCCACATTTAGAGTAAACAGCAGTGATTTTCATGGGGCTTTTGTTGTAACATCCATCAATATTGCTTGATTGAATAGCAAGGCCTAATTTTACAAGGATACCATTATTATATGGTATAGACATTGATTGCTTATGATGTTCTGGCAGGATCTACTGATATATTTTAGTGTCTTGGAATAAATGACTATACAGAGAGTTTCAGAAGTCATCAATGTATGTTATTTTTTTGGCTGACAGTTTGACATATATTGGGTAGCAGTGATTTTAGGATTATATTTTGCAGTTGTAACATTTATTTATATTCAACTAGTTTTCTTTAAGATAGTGAAGAGCCTGACAAAACCTAAGGCAGTGTAGAAACCATTAGAAGGCTTCTTACTGAAAAGTGGTGGCTGATCCTATAAACACCATCCAGAGATCTTTTTGAAAATAATTATGTAATTACTGAAGACATAAATGATTAATAGAATAGCTAAAACTTATATTCCATATGACAAGGCCATGATAATTTCAGCTATGATAAATTTTAAAGGAGGTGGCTACCACAGACATTCTGAAAAAAGTAAAACAAAACAAAGCATTCTCCCAGGTATCCACAAGATGCCTGGCTTTGAGTGATATTTAGGTATATCTTTTAAGCAAGTAGTTCTCAGACCTTTTGTTCTTAAGATCCCTTTCTATTTTTTACAAGATTATTAAAGACTCTAACAAGACATTTTTTGGAGGTGAGGGGTTGGTTCCCTGACAGGAATTGAACCCAGGCCGCGACGTTGAGAGTGCCGAAGCCCAGCCACTACAACACCAGGGAACCCCCTAACAAGACTTTTTAAATGTAGGTTACAGCTATTAATATTTGCCATATTAAAGATTAGGACAAAAATTTTAATACTTTATTAATTCATTTAAAAATAACAACTTGTTACATTATGTTATTAATAACTTTTATGACTAACTGTATTTTCCAAAATAAAAATAAATTTAGTGAGACTAGCATTCTTTTACATTTTTATAAATATCTCTAGTGTCTGGCTTAATTGAGAACAGCTAAATGTCTCTGCTGCTTCTCTATTCAATCTGTTGTGATTTGTTGTTTGGTGGAAACATAAGAAATAAATGCTTAAGTATGTATAAATAAATAAATATGCACGTGTGCGTGCACACACACACAATTGACTCTTGAACAACATGGGTTTGAACTGTGTGGGTCCACTTATACATGGGTTTTTTTCAGTAAATACATTGGAAAATTTGGGGGAAATTTGAAAAAACTTAATAGACAAACTGCATAGCATACTGATATCAAACGAAGAAAAGGTAGGTATGTCATGAAGTTAAAAATATGTACTTATTTTCTTTTCCTTATGATTCTCTTAATAGTTTCTTGGGCTTACTTTATTGTAAGAATACAGTATATACAGCCAGGAAACCACCCCCACCCCCACCCCCAAAAAAGAAAGAATACAGTATATAATACATACGCCATACAAAATATATGTTAATTGACTATGTTATCAATAAGGCTTCTGGTTAACAGTAGGCTATTAGTAGTTAAATTTTGGAGATGACAGAAGTTATATACAATTTTCAACTGCTGGAGTGGGGAGTTGTCAGTGCCTCTCCCCTGAACTCCCGGTGTTGTTCAAGGGTCAGCTATGTAAGAATTTATATTTTTATGTGTAACAAATATATAAGAAAATTTGATCTTATACAAATATAGACTTAAAAAAGAATGAATAAGCTAAATAGCCTTTCATATATCATTGTGGATATTCTTTATTTGATACTACACCAAAACTTGACAAATAATAATTTCTTAAATATTAATTGCAACTGAAACCATACTAATGAACATTTTATGTTGTGTTAAATTAAAATCCACTGGATTGTCTTGTGCTTTGAGTGGATCTGTTACCCATGAATGATTTTATAATATCATGCATTAATCACTTGGAAATTGATTTAGTGATGTATTTAGTTTGCTAGGGCTGCCATAGCAAAGTACCACCTATTGATTGAATGACTTGAACAACAGAGGTTTATTTTCTTACAATTCTGGAGGCTGGAAGTCCAATATCAAGGTTTTGGCAGAGTTGATTTCTTCTGAGACCTCAGCTTGTAGATGTTATCTTCTCCCTGTGTTCTCATGTGGTCTTCTTATAACGATATTAGTTATATTGGATTAGCCCCACACTACTGACCTCATTTAACATTGATTACCTTTTAAAAGGCCCTATGTCTAAATACACTCACATTCTGAGGTAGGGTTAGGGCTTTTATTATAAGAATTTGGTGGGACACAATTCAACACATAACAGATTTATGCAGATCTTTCCAATGTTCACATAATTCATTACACAGACAAAGTCACATTTTAAAATATTGTCACCAATATCACAATCCCATAAGAAGTCTTTAACTATTGGGAAGTTCTCAGGCTCACAGTGGTAAATACAAGTTTTCCAAATTTAATTTTTGCTTGAAAGCTCAAATTTTATTATTAGCAACAAATACTGTTCATTGTTTTATTTACTTGAAAAGACAAGTTCACTTGATGTATTTTGAGCAAATGTGTCTTCAGATACTAAGGTCTAAATAACATAGTTTGTTTATTACTTGTTCATTTGAATAACAATAGTGTTCCATGAAAAATGTTCAGCCACAACTCAAACATTGACACAAGTGCTTTTCCTCAAGATGGATTTATTGTTCAACAATATAAGCAAATGTGCTGTATGTGTTTTTGGATTTGGTCATACAGAATACTAAAAAGATGTATATTTAAGAGTTGCAGTTTAATACAATGAATTAGTTTTTACTTTTCTTATGAAGGACATTTGGAAATGAAACAGTTTTTTTGTGTTCTGGGTGCGCATAGGTGAAAGAATACGATGGTGACTACTAGTACATTTGGTGTCACTGCTTTAGATGAAAGCCATTTTGCCTGCTATTGCTTTTGTACCATAAATAGAATGAAAAAGATGAAGAATGTTGTGTAGTTTGAATAATGACCCCTCCATCATAATATCTGGAACCTGTAAATGTTTTTTATGTGATAAAAGGGAATTAGTGGTTTTGAATTAAGAAGAATTGTGAGATGGAGATACTATTTAGGATTATGTAGGGGTCCCATGGCAATCACAAGCATGCTTAAAAGGAGGAGGCAGGAGGATTAGTCTTAAGCAAGAGGTTGGAGTGATGAGAGGAAGGGGTCCTGAGCCAAGGAATGTAGGCTGCCTGCAGACGCTGGCAGAAGCAAGGAGACAAATTTCCCCCCTGAAGCCCCCGGAAGGAATGCATCCCTGCAGTCACCTTGATTTTAGACTTCTGACTAATGATAAGAGAATGGTAAATCTGTACTGTTTTAAACCATTACATCTGTGGTAGTTTGCTACCACAGTAGTGGGAAAATGATAAAATGTGTCACTTAAATACATAAATGTATTATTATGAAAACATTTTGATCCTACAGACACCCTGAGAAAGATCTTGGGGATCGCCACGGGCCTACAGAATATGCTTGACCGCATTTTGGAACTATGTTTTAAGATAAGCTAGCTGCAAAACGCACATGGGGTAACTGCATGAGGTGCCTTGCTGTACCGTATTATAAGCTATCAGAGTGGAAGGGCTATAACCCCAGGTCTCTTAAACTGTTACACACACACACACACACACACACACACACACACAAATTTGGATTAGATATCTGTGTGGATCCAGAGGTTATTTATAAGTGTAGTTCATGATTTCCAAGCAGATGAGGAATTTCTGATTATGTTTGTAATTCATTTATAACATTATACATGGTTATAAAATATACATTGTATAATATCACCGTGTCATAAAATATACATTGTGCAATATCACCATGTTGAAATTTTTTGAGACTCACTTTTTGGAGTAGGAAAAAGCCTATTTTTGTAAATGTTCTACATATGCTATAGAAGAGTTTATAATATGATTTGGTTAACGATGTTCTCTGTATGTTCATTAGGTAAAATTTGTTAATCTTCTGTTGAACTCTTTTCTCTTTTTACTTACTATTTTTCTCTGTGTTTGTTTCTATCAAGCATTTGATAAGGATGCATTAAAATTTTTCACTTTATCTGTGGACTTATCTATTATTTTTTGTCATTCTGTCAATTTTTGCTTTATATCTTTTGATCTCATGTTATTAGGTTACATCTTCCTGTGAATTGTACTACCATACTTTTATTGTGAAGTGACTCTATTTCCAATTATACTTTCTTTCAAGTCTCCTTTGATATCAGTATAGCTTCCCAATTTTCTTTGGGTTAGGGTTTGCGTGCTCTGTTTTTAAAATTCTTTTCATCTCAGCCTTTCTGTATCCATGTGTTTTAGTTGAGACTCTTTTAATCATATAATTGGACTTTAAAAATCCAATTAAATAGTATTTATTTCTTAATTGGCATTTAGTATATTTATACTTAATGTAAATATTAATGTGTTTGCTTAAACATTTTCAGATCTTAGAACTCTCAAAATAGTCTTTTACTCAGTCCTCGTACCAGCTTGTGTTCATGAATAAATTTGACATGTTCCTTGAAAAGGAATTGCTTAGGCATTAAAAATTGGCCATTTTTGGTTCTGATTTTTGAGAAGTGATCATTGTGTGATGTTTTTTAAAAGAAACTTTTTCATTTTAATTCTGTTATTTAGATAACCAGACAGTCATGTTGAGAGCTAAAATGTCTTACATTTGTGATGTATAATATTGAAAAACCATTCTGTTTTTTAAATTTATTTTGTGGTTTGTAATGTCTGAGAATTCCCAGGTCCTCTTTCTTTTGTGCTACAGTAACTGTGTTACATGAATTCATTGTCCTCCTTAAAAGCTTTGCTGTTTCTCTCTCTCTTTTTTATTTTTTGCTTTGATGCTTTTCTTTAGAGAGGAGAACTGACAAGTCAAGTTAAAGTTTAAGGTCATGTAGTCTGTTCAAATATAAATGTAAAGCAGCCATATACTTAATGGATAAGTTACAGTTGATCTGACACTTTTAGTAGTAATAATATTAAGTTTGAGGAGTAAAGGATATGAATTTTTGTTAATGTTTACCTCATGGAAGTAATTTTATTTGTAAGCATTTCTTTAAAACGAATAGTCTTATTATAGAAAATTTAAACATATACAAAAGTATGGGGAAGAATATTATGTACCATCTTGTTCTCATCACTTAGCTTCAATAATTATCAACCCATTGTCAATTTTGTTTCATCTCTACTCTGTTCTCCCAATTATTTTGAAATATCTGAAATACTGTATCATTTTAGATAAATCAATATACTGATAAAGAGTCTCCTTGATCACAGTTAGGCTCTTCTGAATTCTCTTCTCAACTGTCTCAACTTTGGATTTGGTTTTATTTATTTTTTTTTTTTTTGGTATTGCTCAATTTTTTTTTTTTTTTTTGTATTGCTCAATTTTGGTAAGTTGGTTTAGCCTGAACCCTGCTCCCCCCTCCTCATCCTCCATTGTCCTGCAGGTGATATCTCATCATCTTGGCTTGCCTTTAACAAGAATCCTGTTAGGTCTGTTCAGCCAGAATCTCCCCTTATCCCAAATGTGTTTCCTCTTAGTAAGTTTTCATTGACTAGCACTCCCCAATCTCCTCCTTGTATAAATTCCCACTTCCTTGTTGTCTTGGGAATTGAGCCCAGTTCTATATTGAGGTTTCTTTTCCCCTATTGCAGTAGTCCTGAATAAAATCTGTTTTTAACTACTATACAGCTCCAGTTTTTCTATATATATACACATACACACACACTCATATATATATATATGCATGTTTCATTTTGTATCTCTAAAAGATAAGCACTCTTTCAAGGCTATTATCACATTTAAAATGTGAATGATTTCCTAAAATCAAATATCTTGTCCATTCTACATTTACCCAATTGTTTCATAAAATATTGGGTGGTGAAATTGATTGATGTATCAATTGATGTAAAGTTTTTTTGTTTGTTTTTAATTCCGGAGCCCCCTCTTCCCTTTTTTCTTACTTTTTATTAATATTTGTTGAAGAAGTCAGGTCATATGCCTCCTAATTTGGGTTTTCCTGATTGTGTTCCTGAGCTTTCATTTAACAGGTTTCTGCATTTTCTGTATTTCCTGCAAATTGGTAGTTATGTTACTTCTAGACTCAAAGGGTCTGCTTGCCTGTGTGCATCCAAGCCAAAGAAGGCATGAGCGGGAGTTCGCAGCAAGGAAAGTAAAGGCTTATTTAAGGGGCTGGCACCAAGCCTGGAGACAGGTGAGCTAGTGCCCTCACAGACCTGGCCTGGGTGGCCTTCGTAGCTCGGTGTGTAAGGAGACAACCAGTAGCATTGGTTACTATGGGACTTGGGCTCTACTGATTGATGGGGGCTAAGGCAAGGAGCAGCTGATTATGACATCAGGTCCTGCTGTCATCAGTCATGGCATTGTTCTGTCCAGTTCCCAGGGCATTCGGTCCGTGGAACCATTCTGCTTTCACAAGTCTACAGCTGAAACATAACTGAGGTCAAGGAGTTACCTTTGTTTGGCTAAAACCTTATTCTAGTCTGAGGTTTAGTTATTATATCTTGGTCATGGTAGCTAGACCTGACGCTTTATTCTTAAGTGAGTTTGATGCTGACCAGAACCTAATGTCCTCAGAGCTTAATGATTAAAAGGAGTGGATATCCAGTATATGTATAGGTAGGAGGATCTGGAGGCAAGTGAGGTATAGTTCTGTTGGGCTAAACAAAGCCAGCTCGGATTAAAGCCGAATGCATGCTGAAGAAATGAAGTTCATGTGGGGTTGCAGTTGGATCTAAAGGCAAAAACATTTTTGAAGTATTTCTAATGTAGATTTCATGGATCATATGTGTGAAGAAGGGCTTAAAGTTTGAACATTATCATACTATAGTCATAATATATGTTATATATACTTATACATGTATAGTTATATAGTTTTAATACTGTAGTCATCGGTTCTGTCTCCCTGCAAGGCAACTCAGAGAGGTTGTGATTTATCCAGAATCCCACATGAAGTTGAGGTTAGAATCTCCTAGGGTGCATTTAAAAGTAGAAAATCTTCCTCTTCTGCATCTCAAGTTATTGTTTTGTGTTGCCACTTTCATGTTTTTGTTCTTCAGAGCTCCCATCTTGAGCATCCCCCCAAGCCCCCACCAGCTATGCCTAGGAATTCTCGAATTTGTCTTCTGTTCTCTTTCTACTTCAACCCCGCTCTCAGTTTGTTAATCTGGTAATACCTAATTGGTGACAAAGTTCCTCTTTTGACACACCTTCCAATCTACCTTATCCTTTTCTAAAGTGTAATTGGAAAGCACTTGCACCTGAGTAATAATTCTTTTAAGAGACAGTGGCAGCCATGGACCCTATAAGCATGAGAGATTTGTATACTTTAGAAATTTAAAATTTTTTCAGAATTTTTATTACAAAAGTAACTTATTTAAAAAGTTAAATATGCAGTATATTTGTTAAAAAAATTAAAACAATGTAGAACCATGTGAAGTAAAAACTAAATGTATCATTAAAGAGTTTGGTGTGTCTCATTCTAAACTGTAAAAATACATGCAATTTATATATTGTATATACATGCACACATATACAAAATTTTTAGCTAAAAATAATTCAAAACTTTTTACTTACAGTACAAAACTTCTCTTTATGCAACACTGTCAATATTTTTTATGGGGAAGGTACTCTTCCCCCTCTAATTAGTGCTAACTAGCTATCATATTCATTTTTCTTTTATGACCAAGTTGTAAATCAGGAAAAACAAGTTAAGAGAGTATCTACAAATACCAGGAAAACTTGTAAATAGATTTTAATTTTATATGAAGGCATGAAAGAATGTAAATAGTATCCTAAAGGCTTAATTATTAATGCTATATAGTATATATGAGGGCTGTCCAGAAAAAATCCAGCCATTGTCAATATAATGAGAAACATTACATGGCTGGATACCTTCCAACATCCCTCGTATATTTTTAAAAAGCCTTATAAAAGTAAAACTTACATAGCAAAGGACTAAATTTATATTTGGTTAATTTGGTAAAGTTAGCTCTTCATCAAAGATTTTCTTGTTTAAAAAATTTTTTTTCCAAAGAAATTTGAAAAATACGGAAAACAGGAAGAAACAATCACGTACAGTTTTATCATAAATACTAAAAGCCAGAATCAGAATTAGAATATTCTTATGGCAATAATTCTATTCTATATTCCTTTCCTAAAAACCTTTTTCTCAAATCCCACATGAGATTTTAATGAAAAGGTCTGTCTTTCTGAAGTTCAAACTTTTTGAAATACAAAAACTTTATTCAACACCCAATTAAAAAAAAAAGCAACAAAGTAACTAAAATGTACTAGATAAATTGAATAGAATTTCTCTTCTCTTTAGCACTGTCTGAGTTCTTTTTTTTGTCGTTACCCCCATTCTTATATAAATGCCTCAAATTGGAGTGGATCTTAGGTGTTGGCTCATTCAATACTTTGGAAAAGAAACTTGATAGAACCTCTGAGTTTTTATGGAATTGCTTCTAATGAATAGAAAATTTTTTAGTGCCACTGCAGCAATATTGCTGTTCCAGAAGGGGAAGCAACTCAGAGGTAGCTGTAAAAATTGTGAGCATCAGCTTTCTTTTTTCTTTTTTTCTTTTTTTTGAACAACAGTTAGAAACAAAAAGTTGCTTTATTTCTGAATTTCATAAAAATTTCTAGCAAAGATAATCAGAGTACCTTTTGAGACATTTACTAAAAACCTTTTTTGTTAAGAGCACAAAATACTTGTGAAGTAGGACGAGTAGAAAGATAGAAGAGAGAAGAAAATCTCCTACCTAGTTAATAATCTCTTTTTGCATTGTTTTGCAAACAATAGTTAAGTTACTTAGTATATTGATAAATATTCTTTCTTCTCAAAAGCTAGACTGTCTTACTAGCTAGTTCCTTGAAAGAAGGAAACGAGGCTGCTAATGGATTAATGAAATAAAATATTCAACTTGTTTAATTACTAAATTTTTTGAGCCCACAATAGAAGTCTAAAGTACATTTTTAGATAATAAACTTAAAACCAAGTCTTTTGAAGCCTTTTATGTGTTCTAGTTCTTTATGACTCACATATTACTATATAAAAATTAGTACATTTATATTATAAAATCACACAGCCTTATTAGATTGTTGCTCCCATTTTTCTACATTAGAAATGAAAAGGGGCATTGTCTACATCCAGAATTTCCTTTTCACGTGTCTATATTAAATACTTTGTTCCCTGTATATTTATCTTAAAATCAAAAACAAATAATGTTTCTATTGTTTTACGATAGTTGCCACTGATACTGTAGAGTGCTTTAAAATTCTCAAACCAGTTTTGTCTGTTATACTTGGAGCTTAGTCATCACCATACGTAGCAGGACCTGATTAAGAAGGCTGTTCCGCCTCTAAGCCTTGCTGGATTGTAGCCACTAGCAACCAGGCTGCAATAATTTCCCTTTGATGACATCATCCACTCTGGAAGAACACAGTTGCTTCAGCGAGTCGAACTACATACAGTTCTAACCCTCGTCAAATATGGCATCTCCCTTGCCTGCTGCAGCAGGGGTGGAAGAAATGCCACTGTCTTTTTAAGCTAGCAAGCTTTTCTTTTTCTTCTTTTTAAAAATTCTAATCATGGATGCTGCTTCAGATCCCTATTTGCCTTATGATGGGGGAGGAGACTATATTCCCCTGAGGGAATTACATAAAAGAGGTAATACCATCCCCTTGCTAAGAATCCTCTGTTGGTATGTTTTGCATGCGGCTGGGCGGTTCTCTAAACAGGTTCTCGTTGTCCTTTCAGTACTGCAGTATGTTGTTTAGTTTGCCTGGGTTAGTAAGGGGCAAGTGCGACTCTCTGACTGTTCTGTAGTCATCTCTGATTGTTTTCTCTGTGCAGATTAGTACTGCTTGAGATCACATCGGACTCCGACTCCATCTTCTGTGTGAAATCCTTTCTATTTAACTGCGAAAATGAATTAATCTGCTTTTACAGCTAACTAAGGTCGTGTTCGTTGGCATCTAAAAAGTAATGTTTTTCTTCATTTGGAAAACTTATCTTTCTTTTAATTTACACAGAAATCAAATGTGTGTCTGTGTATTATTATATTTCAACTGCTGCCAACTACCATGTAGCTTTCACATCACTGAATTTTATAGTAAAAGCTCTACCTGCATTTTAGAACACTGAAATGGCAATAGAGATGAACACATTCTTTAAAATTGTTCACAAATTTACAATATATTCTCATTACTATGTTTTAGATTTATCAAAAAAATGATACAAGGTTATTTATTTAGATACAATATGTTCAATATCAAATTGTTTGAAAATGTTTAATTTTTTTATTATTAAATTTATTGGGGTGACATTGGTTAGTAAAAATTAGATAGGTCCCTAGTTTGCAATTCTACAGTACATCATCTATGTGTTGTGTTATGTGTTCATCACCCAGAGTTAGTTGAACACAATTTTATATTAATATTTTTCATTTAATATGCATTTCAACTGATTGACATTAGCTACATTGCCTTACACAGATGACTTTTAAAAATTGATATGATAAAAACATTTAGGGTGATTTTTATACATCAAAAAATGAGAGTAGTTTATAAAAAACAGAAAAGCACCCAGCATTCATATAAATCTTTTAGCAGATACTGTCAGGGTTTCCTTAGAACTGATAACATGTTAGTTAAACTGCTTTTTATTTTTTCATTTTTCTTAAACTGATTATTCCAAAAATTGACTGGTAATTTTTCTAGGAAACAAATGAACCTCGAGAAAAATCTCTTAGCTAAATAACTTTATTAATTTGAATTACTGCATGGTATTCTAAACTCTTTATAATTTAGTCCAAGCTTTTATTTATGAAGTAAATAAAGAAGTCATGATTTTTCTGAGCATATTTAGCCTGTTTTACTTATAGTTTGTATTGTGATGATATTTCTTTTTAGTGTTAAATCCCATTAGAATTAAAAAGTTAAAATAGTCAACAAACATTTATCGGTTGCATTGTGTCTGCTAGACACTATTCTAGACTCTGAACAGATATAACATTATAATATCCCATAGTATTCTGTTGTTAGTAAAAGCTTGTTTTCAGATTTTGAGGGAAACTGCATAAAGATCATGTTGCATATATAGAATTGTGTTTCCCTTACAGAGTTGCCCTTGTAATAAAATTTATATACATAATTACATATGTAAAATAACATACATATAATTTTAGAATATTTGGGGAAATACCTAAAAGCATAAAAAGGAAAATAAAAATTTCTCATAATCTTACCATCCAGAGTTGTTGGTATTTTTGTTCCCCTAGTTCTTCATGTATTTATAAACTCTACTTTTTTCTATGTTCCCATCACCTCTTTCCTTTGCTGGGAAGGATTTCTTTAAACAGGAACCAATGCAGATGAATGGTGACTGTTCAGATGTCATAGTATTTGCTAATTGGTAATTAAACTGTAAAAAATGAGACAAACTATGCTTTCTCTGAGCTATTTACAACATCTCTTTGTTGATGATAATAAACCAGAAGACCTAGGCTCAGGAAATTTAAATTCTCAGTGTTAAGCTTGACAATTTTTGACAACTTCCTTACAAATTCCTTCTCTGTGTAAGGTACACAAATGGTAAGAGGCCAAAGCTTAGGTGAAAGTAGGCATGGTTACTGATATGGTTACTATTATATATTAGGAGCTTTTTGTTTGTATTTTATTTTTGTAAGTAATCCTTTAGGAATCTTGCTTAAGATCTAAATCAGTCTTATTTTTGATGGCCCAAATAGGTTCCTTGTCCCTTGATAAGACTTAATTAATATAAGCCATATCAATTGAAAGGAAAATTGTGTCTTTGTGTAGTACTGATCAGTGAGTTATGTGGCCTATGTGGTAGTACTGTATGTAGTATCCTAGTTTCTGTGGGTAAGAGATTATTTGTTTTCTATAATTTATGATCTGTTGTAGTTGTGGGTCAACACAAAGGAGCTGGAGATATGGAGACAAACAGCTAACATAAATCAAGAAAACTGAATCATCCTCCCTGTGAGGACAAAATTGCAATGGCTAGAAATATGTCTTCAGGCTGATAACGGGTGAAGAAGCAGATAATTAAAGTATGAAATTGTAAAGGCTATCAATAAAGTGAACATGGATCTCTTTACTGAAACCCAGAGTGCTCGAGTTAGGGATTTATTTTGTGGGGTAAATTAAATTTAATACTACTACTATTCTAGGTGAGATGGTAAATGATGTAGCTTCTTACAGAAGTGAATAATACCAACTGGAAATGTCAGGAGATTAAAAATAGAATTAGTTAATATATTGTTGATAGATTAGAAATGAAAATGACATTTTAGAAATAACCACTTCTTAAGGGTAAATTTCCTATACAGAAGCTATCAAGTTCTTTCATAAAATGTCTCTTCCATTTTTATCAGGAAAAAAAAATCTTGCTTTATTGGGATTGTCGGTTTGATACTTGAGCTTTCTTCTTAATTTGTTCTTGAAGCTTTATGCAGTTTGGGAGTCTGAAGTCTCTTCTACCAGACTCTATCATGGATATGATCTTTTGGGCCTTGAGTCTCCATTTATTCCCTGAGGGACTGTTAAAAATAATTTGAATATTTTTTCATTCAAAAAATTTATTGAGTGTATGTATATGTGTGTGTGTGTATGTGTGTGTGTGTGTATGTGTGTGTGTGTGTGTATATATATATATATATATAATATATATATATATTTTATATATATATATATATTATATATATATATAATATATATATAGCACTATTAGGCGCTGTGGAGAAAGATGGTAGTAGTAATAGTAATATTAATAATATCTGGTATTTAGTCTAGAATTTACTGTTTGCCAAATACTATTTTAAGTTCTTTAGGTATCAGTTCATTTATGTGGATCAAATCATTTTAATCTTCATCTTGGTCTTGTGAAGTAGGTATTTTAATCCCCATTTTCCTGTTGACAAAACTGAGGTAAAGAGATATTAAAAGTCAGGATTTGATCATACTTTTTTCATGGGCTATATTGCTTCTTACTATATATCCCTGTAATAACTTGGCATTTTGAGTCTGGAAGGGGCATAAAAAGGCTTCCCAGGTTTAAAAACAAAGAACCAAAGCACCAAGGAAGTAGTACATTTCTAGTAAATGGTGTAGAATGCATGTTCCCTGGGACTTCAGAGGAGGAAGAGATCATTCTCCTTTTGACAGGTGGTATCAAAGTAGGCCAAGTCTTCAAGTACACAGGGCAATTTGATACGGTGTTCCTGGGGGAGAGGACACAATGAGTGCGTGCTCTGGTAGGAGTAAAGGCCTCACAAACTGTTTCTGGTTAGTTTTGTTGTATCAGTGGGTCAGTAATACAGAAAGGTAGAAAGAAGGTACAAGAGTGCCAGATCCTAGAGGAAACTTGAATGCCAAACTAATATAATAGTCTTAAACCACAAAAAGTGTGGCCTTCCTATTGAAATAAGAGTTTGAGGTGTCATTTTTTTTTAGTTTCTACCTGAAATCATTTCTTGTCATTCATTAGCTCAGAGATGTAGTCAAGTAAAGCTGTTGCGTTTCTATCATAATAGATGATTTTTTTTCAATTTTATTCTCTCCGAAGGTATATCAGTGGTTAGAATGTTTTGCACATGATTTGGAAATCCCAAGTATTAGATGATATTCTTATTGTTATAGGGACAATTCTGTAGACTCTTTGTAAAATGATTTTAGGATCCAGGTCATTATTGTACTTCTGTTATCTCTAATATGATAACTAATTAGAAAATTAAATCTATTCTTACAAATTAATTTATCTAAGTGTCTGTAAATTAAAAGAACAAATAAAGATAGATTCTTTATTTGATGTGAGAAACTCTTTGTATTCTAAAACAATGGTATAAAACAAAGCCGGTTTTTAAATTTATTTGCCCACAGTATCTGAATTTAAAATCTTCAAAAAAATCTGGTTTGTATTATTATCTCTAGCTCTGTTTTCTAAAAATAAACTACATTTTACTATGATTAATTTTATACAAGATCATAGATTGTCATTAGTTAGAAATGCTTTGTGTATCAAGATTTCATTATGTGAGCAGATCTGCCACATAGATTGGATTTGTAAGTTTGGCTGTTTTTCTATCATTGAGGTCTCTTTGTGCATATACAAAACTACAGGAGACTGGTGGATTAAATTGTATTTTTAAGTTTTGTTTTTATTTTTTAATAAACGTGTCTAATTTGTAATATTTTTTAGTCCTTTACAACCATAATTAGATAAAAAAATGGGTTTACTTTAGTTTCTATCAGTTTATTCCTCATTCCATTTAAAAGAACAGATTTCATAAAATACTTTTATTCATGTATAATAATATATAAATCATCTTATATTCAGAGATAGTAAATGAACATGGGACTTGTTTCCAGTTTTATAGGTGTCTTAATATTCACTTTATCATCTCTACCTAAAGCTGTGCCTTTTTATTTTGAAGTGGCAATAGAATAGAGACAAAAACAGTGAACCGTGTCATGGGCTCAGCATTGCTATTGACTAGTTTTGTGACTGTGGTCAACTTCTTTGGGATTTGTTTTTAATTTCCAAATATAAATAGATAGCATTTAAATACAACTGTGGATGGCAGAACAAAGTTAAAGAGCATATACTTCATTTATCTTTTTCATTTATCCAGAAGACATATAATTTGGCCACCTATTAAGTACTAGGCACTGTGCTTGCCATAACCCTTTTAATCTTTCATTTGGGAGTCTGCTAACATTCTGGAACTTCCACTATCAACTTACAACATTTATTTTTCCCTCCCTCACCACGATGTGCATTTCTTATCAGTAAGGTCACAGAGGGAGGGGATAAAAATACACTGAGGACTAGACTTCCTGCTCTTAAAATACAGAAGAAACTGAATAGTCAGAGAATATGTAGAATTTTGGATTTTTGTCTGCCTTCTTCCATAATTAAAAAATTATATATGTTTTATATATATGTGATAGCATAGTAATCTGCATTATGAGCTTAAAAAAAGGCAAGTGTCACTGCTGTTACATCTTTTGAGATTGATCTCCAGTGGTAATAAGTAATAGTAAATAAATATATACCTATGCTTTCATGTAAAAGATGTGTAACTTTAAAATTTACTAATTAAAACAGCTTAAGGTGCAACAGTTAAGTACTTCTTTTAAGCTCAGTTGGCCAAATATGTTGATGACTAGTGGGTGGGAATATAAAAGTTTTTATTTGTAAGAAAACAGATAATTTTATTAATGTTCATATCTTCCAGTTCAGTGTTTGTCACATTTCAGGTTTTATCATGTTGGTTATGAAATCACTTGGGTTGTGACCAGTTAAAAAAAAAGAAAAGAAAAGAAAAAGTAAACTATCAGCATATATGCCAAATAGTAATACATATGCTAAAGTTTGGTTTTACTTAGGTGAATATCTGTATACTTACTATGTCAGTTAGAAATGTTTCTTAGTGTTTCTTACTGTGGGCAATAGTCAAACAAGTTTGAAAAATAGTTTCTAAGTATATACCTGGGGCAGGGGTAAGGGGCAGTTAACTCTTTCTTGGGTAAAATTATGCTTCCTGTGGCCTAAGATGAGTCTGGAACAATGCTAGGATTAGAATAGGAAGTGTTACTGTCATGGACTTATGCTAGAGCAAACTTGTCCAACCCGCACCCCGAGGGCTGCATGAAGCCCAGGACTGCCTTGAATGGGCCCAACACAAATTCATACACTTTATAAAATATGTGAGAATTTTTTGCAACTTTTGTTTTTAGCTCACCAACTATTGTTAGTGTTAGGCCCAAGACAATTCTTCTTCCAGTGTGGCCCAGGAAAACCAAAAAATTGGACACCCCTGTGCTAGAGCATAGGTGCATGTATGAGTGCTGGTAGCAAAGCAGTGCCCATGATTAGTATTACAACTTTTTCATGGCAACATTTTAAGTAATATAGAACAAGTGGTCTGCAACTAAAGGCAAGGAGGGATGATGAAGGTGATGGATAGGATTGTCATTAATTGTCTGAAAGCTAAATGCATATACACAAGTGATTGGGGAGAAGGCAACCACCTAACTGTTCTCAACCTATTCAGAGAGAAGAGTATCCACGTACCTTGAAATATACAAGCGAGTCATGAAATTATGTTTTAAGCAGTATGGCATGGTGGTAAGAAATGCCTTTGGCTTTGGGGGCATGCTGTGAGTCCTGGGGCTACATGTTAAATCAAAATCATACATTAAGTCAGGACCCTCAGTTTCATTTAGTTTTGGAAATTAGATGCCAGAGTAGTTTCTACAGTAATTATTTGAAAGTTACTGAAGGCAAGACACATGGCTAATATGAATGTTTATGGTGCTGTACCTTTTGCTACCTCAAAGAAAGGAGGATGGTCTCTACTTTTCTACTTCTTGGTTTGTAAGTCTATTGAAGGAGTACCTCCTTCATTTGCTAATTATCTACATTGGTGCAAACAGCTTGGAAATTCTTATCACGGGGCTGATGTCACTGTGTTGGATGCATGTTAAGGGGTATAGAAATTTTCCTTTTTTATATTTTGCATAGAAGAGTAATAATTAAGATCATTATGAATCTATGTCTCTTCACCTCTACTGATAAGAGCAACATAAAGGAAACATTTTGCAAAATATATCATAGTATACTTAAAATATTTTTTCATAGTACGCTTCTAAAGAAACATTTTAATTTCAGACTTAATGCATTTGAAAAATACTGTAAAGAATCCCATATGCCCTTTACCCAGATTCCAAAATGTCAACATTTTACCACATTTGTTCCTTCTGTTCCTTGTTCTTTGTCTTGCTGTTGCACATGCTGTTTTTTCTTTTTTTAATTTAAAATTTTATTTTCTTATTCACTTCAGGTGTACAAAAGAGCATAATGATTAGACTTTCATACACCTCACAAAGTGATAACAAGTCTGCAACCCATCTGACACCTCACATAGCTATTGTAATACCATTGACTATCTTTCTTTACACATGCTATTATCTGTATCATGTATAATATGTACTAATACATGCACATGTATACACATTTTTTTCCTGAACCATGTAAAACTAAGATGTAGACATAATGCTCTTTTACTTCTAAATAATTCAGTGTGTATTTCCTTATGAAAAGACAGTCCCTTATACATAGCAACAGTATGATTTTCAAAATCACAAAATTGACATTGATCAGTACTATTATGCAACCTACAGACCGTTATCATACTTACCAGTTGTCCCACTGTGTTCTTTAATATAAATGAAAAAGCACTTTTTCCCTGTCTGGGATCTAATAATCTGGGAACACATTACATTTAGTTGTCATGTGTCTTTAGTCTCCTTTAATCTAGAGCAGTTCCTCAGCCAGTCTTTGTCTTTTATGACTTTTACATTTTTGAAGCATGCAAGTCATTTGTTTTATAGAAAGTCCCCCAGTTTGGGCTTCTCTTGTTTTTCTTGATAAGATTCAGTTTATGTGTTTTTGTCCAGTGTACCACAGAAGTGATGTCATCGTACCAGAAGGCCATCCAGGCTTTTGAAACTTCCCTCAAAAACATTTTTTAAATGATGAGTTTTAATATTATAGGGAAGGCAGAGTCAGAGATTCTCAAATTTGTCAAGGTATTTTTATTATATTATAAAATGCTCTTATTGTATTTATTCTCCAGTTGCTTCCTCTTAAGAAAATTTGTGGCCTTTCAGTTAGCTTTTACAAAGTGGAAACTACTGAATTAAAATCAGGGTAGAGAGAGGAAGAAGAGTGCCAGTGAACTTGAAGCTTTACAAAGAAGGTTTAGAGTATATGTTTTATGTGAACGAACGTAAGTCGTTGCAGGGATTGGGCCTTTAAACCCGGGGCCAAGAATGATAAATTATTTATTCCTAGAGTACTTCTTCCAGAACACTGAAATCAACATCCTGCTTTCCTTTTAGAAGTCTCATACCTTTCCAAGGTGAGCATTCACTTATATTGAATAAGTAGAAAAGAGAGAACCCTGTTTTATCTGGCAAAAGTAAATAAACATTAAGTTTATTAGTACAGTGTTCAGTATTTATACATTGTTTAAAATTTTAACCCCTTCCATGTTAATGCTAGTTCCTATTGTCTCTTGGAATTATCAAGAAACAGAACTTGCAACCTACAGTATAATTCATTTGGCTTTTATCTTAACAGTAACAAAATTAGTCCTCAGTATTGACATGGTGGCTCTTTGTGCCACTCTCCTTCCCCCATCACCCATCAATTGACTTATGATCATCTCTAGCTCCATTCCAGGCAGTTTATGGTATTGGGGAAAGTTCACATTCTAGCTTTGCCAGATGATAGTTTTGTGAGATGATTTAACATTTATGATAGTTTAATTTGTAAATAAATAATAATGAGTCATTTTAAACCATCAGACTGCATGAGTTTTTTTAAAGTCATAAAATAAAATAATGTGTTTTATTTTTATGGTATTTATATAAACATTATCAGAGTGCCACTCTTTATATCAACTAGTTACATTTCCATTCAAATTAACACATTTCTAAATTATTTTTGGCATAAAAATCTATATTACTACTACATAATTAGAAGATGTATGTTGTAACATTTTTATACTAAAATCACCTATCTGAAATTATGTAGCAGCTTTTCTAAGTTTTTAGGGCTTTAGAAAAATTTCAAATGCTTCTTTACTTATATCTCTTTATTATAATGATTAGCATGTATCACACAGATATTTAATATTTAAATATTACTTGTCCAAGGTTACTTGGATGTCTAGGACTAGAATCTATGAGATAGACTTACTTTTGATATTCTAGTATGAGTTTGAAGAGACATTCTATAATCATTGCCTTATTTACAAATTTTAGATGATTTTTCTTAATTTGAATAGTTTCCTTCATTTCTTCTATTTTATTGTAATTATTTCAAGTGATGCTATTACTAATGAGTTATGCATCTTTTGCATTGTAGGAACTCAGTATACAATGACAAATGGAGGCAGCATTAACAGTTCTACACACCTACTGGATCTTTTGGATGAACCGATTCCAGGTGTTGGCACATATGATGATTTCCATACAATTGATTGGGTGAGAGAGAAATGTAAGGACAGAGAAAGGCATAGACGGGTAAGTGTTTTCAGTAATTTTAAATGCACTACATAATTAGATTATTTAGTAATATATTTCTGCCAGTGATCTCAGGCCACCAAAATATATGTTCTATATTAAAGTACTTGTACATTGAAGCCTTTCTGAAGTTTACTTATACCCATACCTTTCCAGAAAGGATTTGAGATAGCTTAAAATAAAAAACAAAGTGTATAATAAGACAAAATAGGAAGGAAAGGGACAACAGGGCACCTGAATTTGAGGGAAGATTAAGCCAAGTTCAGGATTTGAAAATCAGCATGATTTTTAGCTTTGATCACCATAGCAGCTACAGCAAAGGGGAAATTTGTCACATAATTCTTTTTTTTTAATTATTAGATTTATTGGGGTAACATTTGTTAGCAAGCATTACATAATTATTATTCAAAGAGAAGAACTTACCTGGGAGATACTTGTAGTTTTATGGGGTTTTGCTGTTTTTTTATCTCTCTACTCAGTTTTAAATTCTGTGGTGTTTCTTAAATTAAGTCCTGTATAGGACATACTGAGTGTTGTCATGAATCACTAATCAAAAAAGGTCTTTTACTAAAAGCACAACTTTCGGATCATTTTTGTGGTTGATTATGACTTTCCAGTATAATGTAAAACAAAAATAAATTTAAAAAGAGGAAAAAAAATCTTTGACAATAAAATTCCAAATTCTGAAGGTCCTTTATGAGTTTGACATCTTAAATTTACTTGTAAATGAAAATAACTGCTTGTAAAAATGAGTTGTAATCTTTCATATTAATACATACATGTGTTTTAAACCTGAAATTAGAATTAGATTATATTGTTAATGAAAAGTACATTTTCTGAGATTCATCAGTTAATATTTACCTTTTCTGGAAACATTCTAAATAGGGTCTCACTGAAAATATGACACAGTGCATGAAATCAGTGTTCCAATCCAGTGATTCTCAAACCTTTTCATATCTGATCCCTTATAAATTATAAACAATAACTGAGGATGCCTAAGAGGCTTTAGTTTATGTGGTTACATTATTTGAAGTTTACCATATTAGATATAAAAGTGAGAAATTTTAAAAATATTCATTCAAAAGTAACAATAACAAACCCATTTTGTATTAACATAAAAATGTATTTATATGAAAAATAACTATATTTTCCAAGATAAAAAATATTTAGTGGAGTGACATTGTGTTACATTTTTATAAATCTCATCATTATGTAGTTTAATAAAAGACTGCTGAGTTCTAATATCTTCTTCTGCATTCAGTCTGTTGTGATATGTACTTTTAATTGAAAGAGATGAAGAAAATACACCCTCACGGTTGGCAAAGCTAGGTGTACTTTAATAACCTTTTAGATCATTGTGGATGTTCTTTGGTACTGCACCAGTTTTTTAAAGGTTAGTTACAATGCATAATCTGAAACTGTACCAATGAACTTTTTGTCTTCTGTTACAAATCCATTGGTTCATCTTGAACTTTGAATGAATGACCTTTAACATCATTTAATGATTGATTATTTTGGAAATGTTGATTCACTGATTTATGCAGTCTAAGGAGCCAGCAATTTTTCTGTTGTTTTTGCATTATCTGTGAAAATGTCAACATAGTGAAAAAGTCACGTTATGTTTTAATATTATTATGAAAATAGTTTACACTTTGAAGACGCCTTGAGAAGGTCTTAAGAACCCTCAGGGTGTCTCTGGTCTGCACTATGGTAACTACTATTTTAATCAAATGAGTCTAAATTGGACACATTATAAATCCTGTATCTTGTATGATTGTTAGGTAAATACACTTGTATTTAAAAGTATATATGTTTACGGAGTCATTAACATATTCAAGTTGGGATTTAAATGTCTTTTAAAGTGAGGCAGTGTGAAAGTATTTATAAGACACCATCTTTATAAAATTTTAGAGAAAATTGAAACTAAAAGAAGCCCCTTTTTTCTCTGATTATAAAAGTAGTCCACAGTCTTTGAAAACATTTCAAATAATATAACAATATATGAAGTAATCAGTAAGTGTCCTAGCTAACCATATCAATCATCTCTTTATACGTAAGTCAAATATTTCCAGTACTTTCATCTATGATCATATATATTACCATAAAATTTTTTAAATCTGGAAAATTCTACACACGTTCTTATTATTGTTCTTAAAACATTAAATTAAAAAGAAAAGTACAAATAACCCATGGACACAATCAATAGTTTATTTGGGGACGAGTGGGTAGGGAGGGGAGAAAGGGGAGGGGGTGGGAGAGGAAGGGGGAAGCTAAATATAAGGTGATGGAAAGAGAAGTCACATTAGGTGGTGAACTTATTATACAACAAGTTGACAATGCACTGTAGAACTGTATGCCTGACACCTGTGTAATCCTTGCTAACAGATGTCACCCCAATAAGTCTAACAATAAAAATGAATTAAAAAAAAAAAAAGAAAAGTATGTCAGTGCACATACCCGCCTAATTCTTGTTTCCCCTAAGTTTTTTTTTATTTTTAAATTTATATGGGTGACATTGGTTACTAAAAATTACATAGGTTCCAGGTGTACAATTCTACAATACATCATCCATGTGCTACAATGTGTGTTCACCACCCAGAGTCAGATATTTTTCCATCACCATATATTTAAATACCCCTCCCTCCTCTCTTAACCCCTTCCCCCTTGTCCTCAGGTGACCACTTATCTAATGACTGTGTCCACGAGTTTTTGTTCTTAGTTGCTTTCAGTTTTATGTTCCACGTATGGGCAAAGTCATATGGTTGTTGGTTTTTTTCTGTCGGGCTTATTTTCCCTTAGCATGATGATCTCAAGGTTCATCCATGTCATCATAAATGGACTTATTTCATCTTTTCTTATGGCTGATAATATTCCATTGTGTAAATGTATCTCAACTTCTTTATCCAGTCATCTATCGAAGAACCCTGGCTGTTTCCATGACTTGGCCACTGTGAATAGTGCTGTGATGAACATTGGGGTATATTTGCAGACTAAGGTTTTCAAATTTTGGGGGTAGATCCCCAGAAGAGGAATTGCTGGGTCATATGGTAACTCTATTCTAAACTTTCTGAGGAACCTCCACACTGCCTTCCCCAGTGGTTGTACCAGTTTGCACTCCCACCAGCAATGTACCAGAGTTCCTTTTTCTCCACATCCTCTCCAGCACTTGTTATTCCTTGTCTTGTTGATAACAGCCATTCTAACAGGTGTGAGGTGGAGTCTCATTGTGGTTCTGATTTGCATTTCCCAATAGCTAGTGAAGTGGAGCATTTTTCTTATCTTTTAGTCATTTGTATATCTTCCTGGTAGAAGTGTCTGTTCAGGTCCGCTGCCCATTTTCTAATTGGATTTTTTGTTGTTTTTGTTGTTGAGTTGTGTAAGTTCTTTATATATTTTAGAAATTAGCCCCTTATCAGAGACATTGCTTGCAAATATTTTCTCCCATTAGGTTGGTTGTCTCTTTGCTTTGTTGATGGTTTCTTTTGCTGTGCAGAAACTTTTTAGTTTAATATAGTCCCATTCATTTAATTTTGCTTTTACTTTTCTTGTCTTTGAGGTCAGGTTCATAAAGTCCTCCCTGAACCCAAGTCTGTAAGTTTAGTATTGATGTTTGCTTCTATACAATTTATTGTTTCGGGTCTTATGTGGAGGTCTTTAATCCATTTTGAGTTAATTTTGGTATATGGTTCACAGTTCATATTCATCCTTTTGCATGTGGTTTTCCAATTTTCCCAGCACCATTTACTGTGTTTTAATCATCACAAGTATTATACTTATTGATGTTCATGTTATTCCATTTTGACTAGTGACAGCTTCTTTTGGTTGATGCGTGTGTCCTTTGACATATCCTTGGTAGGATTTGATATATTCTGGAAAACTAAGAGGACCCTTAGTTCACATTACACATTTCCTGCACCACACTTAGAGTCAGCTGTTCCTCCAAGGAGCTCTGGTTCCTTTGGAGAAAAATGGTATATAAGCATTCTGAGCCCTAGAGATACTTAATCTTCTGAGTTGGCCAATGTTAGCCTCTTAGGGATAGCAACCTTCCAATTTAAGTTCAGTACTATAAGGACTTTATTTAACCTTTAGTTCTTAAATCTATATCTCCTTTCAGCCATGCCCAGAATCTCAATGTCACATGTATAATCATTTGATTCATCTCACAGTACACACACAATTTCAGAATTATAACCAACATCACCCCAAGCAATATGCTTACTGAAAAGTTTTAGTGTTTTTGTTTTTACAATACCCTTTGTCCTTAGTGTTTATTTCACTAGGATTATACATATTCATTACTGTGTTTTGAAGTCACTGTCCCTTCCAACCTTATTGCTTTCTTCCTCTTGTAAGTAATGATTTACATTTTAAATTTTATGGTTTACCCCTTTATTTTTAAAACTATAAGCATATATATTTATATATTGACTTTTTATATATAAACAGTAACATACTATACACACTTTTATCCATCTTGCTTTCACTTGCATCACTCTGTATCTATCTTCTTTTTTAATGGCTACAGAATTTTTATTACATAGATGTACCTCAATTTACTTAACCAATACCATATTGATGAACATTTACATGATTTCATTTTTAATTATCATATTTTATTAAACATTATAGTTATTTTTATTGAGAAAAAAGGCAGCCTGTGGTTTAATGATTGTTTCTTGAAAGAAATTACCTACCTTCAGTCCTAAAGAATGGTTAATATCAGTGACTGGTTGCTTATAGTATAGAAAGAGTAAAATTGCCTCATTCAGTATAGAACTTACTGAGTCTTTCTAATGGGACCCCGTGGCTTAAAATAGACCAGATGTTTGAAATACATCAGGTCACTGACTTGCAGCTGTAGCCCTCCTATGAGACAGTTAAGCACTGATTCCTAGGCTGAGAATATTGCCTTTTTTTTTTCCTTCTCTATACTCAACTTTATCTCTGTGCTGGTAGTAATGTTGCAGGAAGAGAAAAGAGGGTCCTTGGCTTCACGTAGGAAAGAATTCAAATGTGAGCTATGAGCTGATACAGAGTTTAATGTAAAAATAAGTTTATTTAGCAGAAAGTAAGAAAATGAAGTCCACCCCAGGGTGGTGGTCTCTAATCACCCTTCTGTCCCCGAGGCTAGTGTTTATATGTGTTTTCTGTTTCCATGGAAAATTCATTGGTATGTGGGAAAGGAGTACAGAAGAACAATGGTAAGTTTATCTTTAACTTCACTAAGATGCAAGAAGAATAGGGGCAAGTTTGTCTTTAACTCTTATAAAACACAATCCTTGTTTTCTTTCTGTGGACTTAACTACAGGGATGGTCCTAATGGAATCTCTAGTCTTCTGGAGAGATTGCTTTGTGTGTCGATTAACATCTGCCTGAGTTCTTTGTCTTGGAGCACTTAGGCAGTAGGCTTGGAATGCAACCTCTTAGTTCTTCTACAAAAATAGTCCTCCTGCCCCTTCCCTATATTACTGATGTAGTTCCTAGAATATGGCTTTTTAAAAGCAGCAATCCTAGTAAAACAGAAAAGGTTAGGTTTTTAGATTTAGAAGTGCATTCTTACCAAGAGAAGTTAAGACTTGGCCTCTTCTGTTTTAGTAGAGTGAGATCTGGAAATCAAATCAGTTAAGTCCCTTCTAATCTTACCTTTTCTACTGTATTCAGTAGAGGACAATTCTGACTTACACAGTGATAAGAAAAAGCCTCTGGACCCTACCAAGGTGATTGGAGGTCTCCTACCTGCGTATTTACAGGCCTACAGATTATTTTGTAAATTCATTTTATAGCCCCTTTATTCACACAACTATTCTATGCTACATTTATGGGCATGATACTGTTATTCACTGACCTTACCTTTTAAAGAATATTATAATCCACTTAACTGCTAAGACCAGAGAATGACTGGGAAACAGTAGGCATTTCAAGCTATAATGTCTTATTTCTGTTCATATAAAAAATGTTAAATTTGATACAGTTTAGACCAGTCTAGATCAGACTTTATGTGGTTTGTGGACCCCTTGCTCTCAAATTCTGAGGTTCTTATTAAAAATACAGATCTCTGGGTAAACATTTGTCCTCTGGTTTACAGGTATAGCAACCGATAGTGGTTCTGACCCAAACTCACCTTTCCCATTATTTAGTTGAGAAAGTACTGTCCTGTGTATATATAGTAACTAAGAAAAATTGTTAGATTCTAGAATTGTGGCTTCTATTTATAGTTTGAAAAATGAAGCATAAACATTTCTAATTTCAGATCAACAGCAAAAAGAAAGAATCAGCATGGGAAATGACAAAAAGTTTGTATGATGCGTGGTCAGGATGGCTAGTAGTAACACTAACAGGATTGGCATCAGGTAAAAATAATTTTTTAATGGTGTGTTTTTCTGGTTAACAGAACAATAAATAGTTATCTCCTCTTCCCCACAATTTTTTTTTCAGGTGCTGTTGGATTTTTTAAAGCATTTTTTTTGTTGTTTCTTTCCTTCAAAGGCAAAAATATAAGACTAGAAGGCAGGAGGCTTCTGAGTCTAACCTTGGCCCTGTCACTTCAAGTGTCTATCCAGTTTTGCTTTTTTATCCTTCTGGGTTCAGTTTCTATACCAGTAAAGTACATCATTTGGACCAGATGATCAATAAATATGTTTTAATGTTCACATCATAATAAAAAGCTAATATTTATTGAGCTCTCCCTACTTGCGATGGACTGTTCTAAAAGCTGTATGAGTACATACACCCAATGGCAGGGAATCCCATGGTATGTGCGCTGTCATTATCACCATTTTATGGTTGAGGGGACTGAAGCACAAAGAAGTTAAGTAACTTGACAAGGCCATAGAACTGTAATAGTAAGTGGCCAAGCGAAGATGTAGATTCAGGCAGGTTAGTGCAAGAGCCAGTTGCTTTTCACCCACCATGCTAGAGAGCGCCCACAAAAGTCACTATGTGTGAGATTTTAAGAAATAACATTGAAGATCTAAAAACAAACATGCAGGACTGTTTTAATGACTTTCAGCTTCGCCCTGGAAGATTATGTTCAGAAGAATGTGAGGAAAATTAAAATTTGTGTGGAGAATAGAGAAAAATACTGTTATTATTAATTGGCATGCATGAGAATTTCGTGGCCACTGTGTATGTGACTCATTAAGGTTTTTATAAGATGAGAGAACCTAGGTTGTGACCATAAATTTGTGTACTTTTTGTACTCTGTCAGTAAAATGATCTTGATATATTTGATTTTTTGTTATTTAAGAAAAAAATTGAAAATCTATCACAGTAATTCATTAATGCTATGAGTTTGACTAATTATTTCTAATAGACATTAAATTTTAATGAGGTTGAGATCATTTGTAAATCTTTTAATTAAGCTTTGGATTGAAA
This sequence comes from Lyroderma lyra, assembly GCA_004026885.1. NCBI lineage: Eukaryota > Metazoa > Chordata > Mammalia > Chiroptera > Megadermatidae > Lyroderma > Lyroderma lyra. The sequence continues at coordinate 90,960 of PVJL010001056.1, forward strand.
TATACTAGTAAAAACTCTGGCTTAAGTAATCAGATTTGTGAACCTTCTGCTAGGTCTTTTGAAGATATTTTAGTATCTTCTAAACACATTTTTTTTTTAAAACTCACAATTAATTTGAATGATGTAATTAGTTTTAATTTCAAACAAATAATGACAGTTTTATTTAAAGAATAGCTATTTACAGTTTTTAAAAAATAATATAAACTCATGGATAACTAAGATTTGAAAGTCTTAAATTCATGCAATATTCCCTATGTAACTCTTCATTTGTAGGGAGCCCCTTGCTTTCCGTGACCCTTTTAAATTGATAGTTCTTAACTCCCCAAAAATGAACCTAATTTTTTACCACCTCCAACATGTTTTTATAGGGGCATTGGCTGGACTCATAGACATTGCTGCCGACTGGATGACGGACCTAAAGGAGGGCATTTGCCTTAGTGCTTTGTGGTACAACCATGAACAGTGTTGTTGGGGATCTGACGAAACAACATTTGAAGAGAGGGATAAATGTCCACAGTGGAAAACATGGGCAGAATTAATTATAGGTCAAGCAGAGGTAAGTTTTGCTTTGTCTCAAGAAGAATTAATAATTGATGTAGTGAAATGCGTCTCCAAATTATTTAATTATAGAATTGATGGCATATTAGATCATTGCAATCTTAAAGGATAAAAGAAATGTAGTAGGATTGAATGGAAAATATGAGAATACATTGCAGCAAGTAAAATGTAAGTATTGTTTCAAGAAGCTCTTGTATTAATTACATAATCACATACAAGTCTATAGGGTTATGACATAAAATATATTTCTTATTGTAGAAAAAAGTGCAATAGGATCTGTGTAACCACAAAAAGGTATGATGAAGTTAAGTTCTTAAAACTGCTTAATGTATAACATTGTAATTATTTGGGATATATGAATTATCAAAAATTTTAGTGAAATAAACCTTCTTACTGGAGTTATTTATAGATTTTTTTATAGCATTACAGTATTGAAACGATTATTTTGCTATTGAACATTCTATAATGAACATTTTAGAAGTTAGAATACTATTTTTTTTTTGCATGGTCATATATAGATATGTTTTTAAAATTTTGTTACAGCTGAATTTTAGTCTGGACGATAAGACTTAGGGTAGGGAAAAGTTAGGGAAAATATTAAATAGATTAAGCCTCCTTGGTATGTGTACAAATATATCTTTGGTTTCTACTTAAATATGGTGTTCGTATAAAGCTTTTATTATTGAGGTAAACCAGGGGCTTTTATAAATTTTACCAGTTTCTTAATGAGGCAAGCACTTGTATTAGAGCTGCATGTGAACTAAATTCATACTATTGAACTATATGCTTTTTAGGGCCCTGGTTCTTACATCATGAACTATATATTGTACATCTTCTGGGCATTGAGTTTTGCCTTTCTTGCCGTTTCCCTGGTAAAGGTATTTGCTCCATATGCCTGTGGCTCTGGAATTCCAGAGGTAAGCCATGCAGTATTTAATAGCATTAAACATTTAGTAATTGTTGTGATGATTGTCTTTTTGCCTTGGGAAAAGAGTGGTTGTTTTTCTGGGGAAATGGTTTGTTTGTAATATGAAAAAGGAAGGTTAAAATAGGTAAGCTTATTTTAAATATCACTAAAATTCTTCCTTGTGGTTATTTCATCATTTACTATGGAGGTTGATATTTTTTTCTCACCACTAATTTAGCACATGACTAAATATCAGAAGACTTAGTTAAACCTCAAAAACCTGGGAAAATATCTTGTGACCTAAAGTTCTTTGATGGGTTAGTTGATATTTTGCTGTTGTGAACCTGAAGTGATTACATCTATTCTCTTTCTATAACTTTTAATTATATAAGTTAATCTTGAGTTTGGAAGATAATATTTAATAACCATTTTATACTTTAAAATAAATATTTCATCATAGTGGGTCAATAGCGCAAAGTTTGGGGTTTTACTGTTTATAAATAATAAAGGAGAACATACTTAGGATTGAACATGTTAACTCATTGCTTTACCCTTTTTATTTTTGTTTTAAATAAGTTAGCAGCTTTTCCCAGTGCATTTCTTTTAAAATCTAAATTGTAGTGATTTTAAAGCTGTATTTATTAAGAGTATCTTTAATAAGGAGCAATATCATGCAGTATTTAGTAGTTGTCACTCATCCTTCTTGATATAGGGGAAACTATTACACAGAATTGCAATACTCTGAGAAGGTGTAAAATCTCTCTTTCTGAAACAAAATGTCTGAAATGTATTTAATTGTATTACATTTCTACAATAGAAATATTAAAATTTTGCCTTTTTCTGGTTATATAATTAACCCTCTGTGAAGATCTGTATTTCCTTTAATGTGGCCTAATATTTAAGTTTTGTTTGTGAGATAGGGTTGCTTTCTATCCTTGCTTGGGATTATCATTAATAGGTTTATTATTGTAGCACTATAGTTAAAGCTTTTGAAAAATTAACTGTGAAATTTTCCTAGTCTTCCTAAATTTACAAGCTGGTTTTATGAGTAAAACAAGAGAATAACTTAATTTAGTTAAGTTATCATGTTTCTTAAAGTAAATTAGACTACCTTAATCTTTCCTTTGTAGATTAAAACTATTTTGAGCGGATTCATCATCAGAGGTTACTTGGGAAAATGGACTTTAATGATTAAAACCATCACATTAGTATTGGCTGTGGCATCAGGTTTGAGTTTAGGAAAAGAAGGCCCCCTGGTACATGTTGCCTGTTGCTGTGGAAATATCTTTTCCTACCTCTTTCCAAAGTATAGCACAAACGAAGCTAAAAAAAGGGAGGTAAGTGTTTCTTGTAATTTTTTTGACATACACATATCTGTTGTATAGACATATCAATGAAGAATTTCCAATGTAAAGATCACATTTTACTCAGTTTTTGGATAAATTCTGTATTAGATGAAAAATTTAATGTGAAAGTTGTTTGTACTTCTTTTCCCTTTTCTGAATAGTAATAGCTGTCTTTCTAGAATCCATCCCTAGTGGTGATCATTGGTTTCAGCTGAATTTCACAAAGGTCTCTTCATTTGTTTTTGCTTTGCCTTATGTAACATTAAGGTTTCCCAAATGTAACATTATTTTTACTCTTATTTCTTATTATCAGTAGTTCTCCAGGGTTGGGAAACCTTAACAGCTGTGTTTTCCTCTGGAGGAAGTGTCTGATGCCAGTGGGAGGGGTGTGTCATCTACACAGAGAGCTATCTTGGCACCCTGGGGAAGCTCTGAGGGTTGTAGGACCTCCTGAGGTTTAAATCAGAGATTCACTTAAAGGGGTTATAGGAATTCCTCTTTATTCAGCTGTTTAGGGCTTTTTGTTTTTCCTTTTACCTTTTTTTTCCCCCCCAGCCTGAGATTGTCTAGGAGATCTTTAAACTTTACATGTTATACAGTTTCCCTGATGTTTCTAGATTGCTTTGGAAATGTTTTAGAAAGAAAGTGAGCTCCTGAGATCTTCTGTGTTAGCTCTAGACGTTGGAGGCCCCAATCCCTTCCTCTTTTCCCAGTCTAATCTTCAGCCCTAGATGATACACAGCTTTTTGAGTTTTTAAGGTATGATGTTTTTATATCTCATTAAATATTGAGAACTCAGGTCCATAGACAGTATTTTTCATCCTGTTTTTTTTGTAATGTAATGAAAAAGTAGAATGTTCTTTTGTCAAACAGTTTAATTCCTCAATTGAAATGACTCTAGTTTATTTTAATGTTAGCACTGAAACATTGTCCTTACATTATCAGTCAGTAGTCTAAAAGGAGCCTTTCAGAGCATCATTGTTGCATCTCTGAATGATAATTGTAATTCCAGTACTATCTTGTATAACAAAAATAACTATTGATAACTTAATATGAATCTGGTTCTGTGGTAAATACTTGACTTGCATTTTAAAATTTAATTTCACAAATATCTTATTTTAACTTGGCACTATTATCCTCATTTAAAGAGGAAATTAGAGCTTTAAGTAGCTAACTTGCCTAAGATTACATAGCAGAGTGTCAGAATGTGGATTAAAATTTATTTTTTTCTGACTCTAAAGTCTATACTCTTAATTACTATACTGCTACCACTAGGTGTGTGGATGTGTCTTTGTGTGTGTTAGAAACAAAACAAAATCTAAAAATATACTATAACACGGTAAGTTAGTGGCTAAGGTGGAACTAAAACATTTGTCTCCTTAGTTCAGTTTCTTGCTGTTGTACCTTGACATTTTTGGGTAAGGTTTTTATTTTTATTTATTCATTATAAGTGAAAAATTATAATTTATTAGAATATGTTATCAAAACTAAATTTACCTCAATTTTAATGTGTATAGTATGATAATAGTAAGGTTTGTGACATTAATTTTATTCTGTTACCTTAATATATGTATGTCTAGAGTTTACTTGTGAATTGAAAGCATTAAGGTCTCAAATTTTGGCTTTCTTCCTATGCTCACTTCTTTGACTTTTTTTTTTATTAATTGATGCTTAGATACATAGAAAACGGATTAAAGCATGTGTGAGTTGCAGGTACATGGATGTTAGGCTGATTGTAAAATTTTATTTTATTAAATACAGAATCAGAGAATTCAGTTAAATGTGTTGTCTACAATCCTATTCATGGAAAAAATCCAAGGTAGATAAATTTGCTATTCCTGCCCTCTCAAGTAGGCAGTCTGCATTCTTAAAGCCAGATACTATTTAATTAAAACAAATATTTGTTTATTTTTAATTTACCAAATAGGAGACTTACTATGTAGTTTGTGATCTTAACCATTTATAATTTAATTCAGATGATTAGAAATTTAAAAATTGAACACTTGAGGAAATGCATTGGTAGCCTCAAATATTTACTGCAGTAAAATAGTGAAAGGAATAAAGACTTTAAAAAAGTAATTATAAATAAATGCCCAATGAATTTATATGTGTGGTTGACTTCACACTTACGGGCAGTGGGCAAAACCCAGGTGACAGACTAGGGAGTTGGAAAGAGGATCCACATGTGCATTTGTGGAGTTTTTCTCTTCCTTGAACTTTATTGTTAGGGGTTCTGGTTGGTGAGACTGAATCAGAAGGGGCGGCCTTCTAGAAGGAGGCTCACCATTATTGTCAATGCCAGTATTTTCACAGGAGTTAGGGTAGTGAAAATATAGGGAAACTCAATAGGTTTTAAGTTCCTTGGATATTTTACTAGGATTTGGAATAGCATAATTATTAATGATGATGCAGTCAGCTCTAAAGAAATACTATCCAACTTAAAAATAAACAAACAACTCTCCCCTCACACCCGTTACTGCTCTCTCCACTAGTCTTCACAAACCGACATCTTTAAAATTGGCTGTATTCATTGCCTGTTCCTCCTTACATCCCATTTACATTAGTATATCTCACACAAATGTTTTTAACTGAATATTGAATGTATTAATGCCCTTTCAATTAAAGGAGAAAAGGGGGAAATCTTTTTAGAAGAAATAAATATATTTGCCTTTGTTTGGGGAGGAGAAAGACATGTGAGTTAAATTCAGAAGAGGCATTTTGAAAATTAGAGTAACATGAAGAATTTTCATTTGTATATTTTTGAATTTATAAGAACTTATGAAATAAGCTGCATCCTCTTTTTAGGTGCTATCGGCTGCCTCAGCTGCAGGTGTTTCTGTAGCTTTTGGTGCACCAATCGGAGGAGTTCTTTTCAGCCTGGAAGAGGTAGGCAAAAACAAACAGCAATTAAAATGATGTGTAATTACCATTACAAATACATTTTGGCTCACTTTCCAGTTTTCTAGCTTGTGTAATATTAATAGATACAGATTTTTGTTTTTTTTTTTTTGTTGTTTTTTTTTAATTCATTTTTATTGTTAGACTTATTGGGGTGACATCTGTTAGCAAGGATTACATAGGTTTCAGGCATACAATTCCACAGTGCATTGTCAACTTGATGCATAATAAGTTCACCACCTAATGTGACCCCTCTTTCCATCCCCTTATATTTAGCTTCCCCCCCTCCTCTCCCACCCCCTCAGATTTTTGTTTTTAAGTTTTCCAATTTATTTTCAGTTACTTTTTACTCTTAAATAAAAAGTTATAGACCATATATGTTCTTAACCTTGAGAAAAATCTTTTAAAAATATTATTCATATATAAACATTAAAGGTTATTTAAGATTTAACTTTGATGTATTTAAAAGTAAACAGATATGAATTTGACTTAATAGAAAATATTTAAAGCATGTCCCTATTAACTGAACTATAACCTATGCTTTTCTTTAAAAAAATTTAATTCCTAAATGGTCTTTGTAAGTTTTTCTTATGTGATTATTTCTGTTGCAGTTATTGATGTTTAAGGAGATAATTTTATTTGCTTCAGTGGAATATGTTATTTTGATGTTTGAGATTCTTTTATACATTTACTCAAAAATATGACTAGGAATGTTTTAAAATTTACTTCTATTTTCCAGTTGCTTGTATTCTATTTTTCTTTGTTTTAGTTAATGTAGCAGAGATAAATTAAATACTTCTTTATGAGTTTACATGAGTTGCTGGTAGTACATTTATTCTTAACTACTGTGGTTGAATTGGAGGTGAAATTCATTTTGAATAAAAAACAGTGCTAGATATTTTCAATAATTATTAGACATTTATGACCAGTTGATATTGTGAATCTTTAATGATGCAATAATCAAAATTAATAAAACATCAATATTTTTCTTACTACAGTAAAACCCATTATATGTAAATACTAGCTGCAGCAAAGTTTAGAGCTATGATATTTATCGTTCAACTTATATCGGAAACATCTTATAAAATTAGAGCATTAATTTTCTTTCTTTTTCTTTTTCTTTTAGGTTAGCTATTATTTTCCTCTTAAAACTTTATGGAGATCATTTTTTGCTGCTTTAGTGGCTGCATTTGTTTTGAGATCCATTAATCCATTTGGGAATAGCCGTCTGGTCCTTTTTTATGTGGAGTATCATACACCATGGTACCTTTTTGAACTGTTTCCTTTTATTCTTCTTGGGGTATTTGGAGGGCTTTGGGGAGCCTTTTTCATTAGGGCAAATATTGCCTGGTGTCGTCGACGCAAATCCACCAAATTTGGAAAGTATCCTGTGCTTGAAGTCATTATTGTCGCAGCCATTACTGCTGTGATAGCCTTCCCTAATCCGTATACTAGGCTCAACACCAGTGAACTGATTAAAGAGCTTTTTACAGACTGTGGTCCCCTGGAATCCTCTTCTCTTTGTGACTACAGAAATGACATGAATGCCAGTAAAATTGTGGATGATATTCCGGATCGTCCAGCAGGCCTTGGAGTATACTCCGCTATATGGCAGTTATGCTTAGCACTCATATTTAAAATCATAATGACAGTGTTCACTTTTGGTATCAAGGTAAGTGCTAATGTGAGGTGATATTTAAGTAATCTTGGCATTTTCAAAACTTGTATGCGGAATGAGAAATGAAGTTTTTTATCCAAAAGTAGTTTCATATATGTAGGCTGAAAGTTTCTATCTTTTTAGTTTAATTTTAGGTAATGAAAAAAATTTCTTAGGATATATTGTTGAGCATGTTATCTGTTGCTTTGTAACAAATTACCCCCAAACCTAGCAGCTTGAGATAACTACTTATATTGCTCTTGATATTGATCAGTGATTTGGGAAGTACTCCGCTGGGCATATTTTGCTTGCTGTCTCTCATACAGTTGTCATCAGACCTGGCTAGGGCTGGTTATCTCATAGATGTCCATTTGTCTGGCCCCCGGGCTAAGAAGTTTCAGACAGCTGGAGCTGGGCATCTGGGCTTGTGGAACAACCCCCCCCTCCCTGCCCCCCATGGGTTTTTCCAGCAGGATGGCCTCACAGTGGTTAGATTTCTTACATGGTAGCTCAGGGTTCCAGAAGCAAATGTCCCAAGAGTAGCATTTCTAACCTACCCAAAGAATCTCCTGTTTGAAGGTCAGCTGATTAACAACCTTAATTCTTCCTTGCCTTGTATCATAAGGAATTTGCAGGAAATAGGATATCCCTATTTTGGGGGTACCATTATTCTGCCTTACTGTATCCCTATAGGGTGTTAGCTTAAAAGGATACTTCAAGCTCAAGAGTGAAATTACCAGGACCACGAACATCATGCCTTTTTCATCAAGGGTTTAAGGCCTGTTGCTTCTTTGAACTTACAGTAATGAGAGTAACATTAATTAGTGATTTGCCAGTAAATATAATTCTATTACATGACTGTTAGTGGTGTATGTATCTGGGGAATCAGATGCCAGCTAACATTTGTTCTTTAAATTATTGCACCTATGAGGGCTGTCTGGAAAATAATCCAGCCATAAATGCCTCTTTTTCATATTTATATATTTTATATTATGGCTGGCTACTTCCCAGACAGCCCTCATATAGTTCATACAATACTTTAGTGGTGGTGTGCTGTCACTTAGTTCTCTAGTGGTAATATACTATAAAAAATGTACATTCTGTGGAATAATCACTTATTTTCAATGAAATTGGAGAGGTGTTTTGAAACATGGTCTCTCTCCTGTTGTCCTTTGTGTTTAGTCCACTGGGTTAAATAATAGAAAAACCTTGAAATTTTACTTTCTTTTTTCTTAACAAATCTAGTTGAAGGCATTGGTAAAGCTCCTGTGTCTACACTGAGCTGATTTTCTATAAATTCCCAGTTTCTCACCCTCAGTTGAACTACAGGAAGCCGGAGCCAATCAGCAGGCCTTTGTTAACTCCCACATTACCCTCCACTCTGCCTGCAGGATCCTGACTGGCAGGAGAGTGGAAACATATTTTGATCGCTTCTATTTGGATATCCATTTAATGATCTTGATATACCACCCTTCAGCATGCCATCACTTTGTGCTTGGCTTGTTTCATAGTCAGAAGTTTAGAGTTACTGCCTTTTAATAGTCTTTAAATGATCTCGTGTAAGGTGCTTACTATTACTATTATCCTCATTAAATTTGATTGATAAATATTTTCTCCTTTTAATTAATTGATTTAATTATATGAATTTATTAAAAGAATAACATCGATTAAATTTATATACATATAAAATCACTAAAAAATATTGAGAGGCCTGATAAGATTGGTCACTTTACATTGTATCACTTAAGAGGAATGGCATCTATTATTTCTGTCATTTGATAAACCAAAAATATGTAGGGAGGACATAATCTTGAAGTAAAGGCTGGTACTTCAAAGTGAATTGATTTAGACTTATGAAAAATGCTCCATACTGTTCTTTTTTTCCTCCCATATTTCAACATGAACTAATGAACATTTTGTAAGGGACTGTCATTAAGGAACCCGTGACTAAAGGATAAGTAACCCTTGGGTTGTTTTCTCTTTGGCGTAAAGAATGTGATTTGTTATTTTGTAACTGAATTCACTGAATTGTTCAGATACTGTTTTAACAGTATGTTGCTCAGGTTATTTGTACTAGGATTTTCTGTGTAAATTTGAAAAGCATCAAGTGTTAGAAATCAATACAATGTAGGTTTCTCACATGGAAGTAGAGGACTGCCTCATTAAGCATTCTTTTTTTTGTTACAGGTTCCTTCGGGTTTGTTCATCCCCAGCATGGCCATTGGGGCGATTGCAGGGAGGATTGTGGGGATTGCAGTGGAACAGCTTGCGTATTATCACCACGACTGGTTTATCTTTAAGGAATGGTGTGAGGTTGGGGCTGATTGCATTACCCCTGGCCTTTATGCTATGGTTGGTGCTGCTGCCTGCTTAGGTAATGTCACCCTGTCTGGATGCTTTTGAGTCCAAGAGAGAAAAGAGTGGGTGAGAGAGCTCATGCTTAATTGGTAGGAGGAGTGAGGGGAGGGTACAGGACAGAGGAAGAGATTGTTTAACAGAAATGAAACAGTACTACTCTTATATGGCATTACACAGTACTGGTTTTAATTTGACCTGTCTCTGAACATTTGTTAATTCAAAATTTTAATAATGGTTAGCACCTTTTTCATATCACATAATGCTTTATGACAGAAAACATCTCAGTACAAAAAAAGCTTAATTTGAGTGCTGTCCAAGGGGATTTTTAGTGTTTTCATTGTCAAGGATCTTGACTTAATTATACCAACTATAGCATCGTTCCTAAAATGAATATTCTAGCAATCTCAGAATAACTTTATTGTGGACTCTGCAGTGACTTGTTTTTAGCTTTAGTAAAAGATTTATTTACCAGCCTGCTCCTTCTAAGGTACATTTATAGCAAAATGAGAAAGGTAACTTCTGTTTTAATGAAAAGCAAAATATCTACATAAATACTTATATGTCTGTTTATTACCCTCTTGGGCATGAAAACATAGTTATTTTTATATTTAAAATTTCATCTGAGCTTTGGTTATAATATTGAATACATGAATAAGATAAAGCATGCATAGATGGGGACATAGCACAAATGCAGCAGTAGATGGAGAGATGTGGGGGAGGCAGTGGTTCAGAACGATGTTGTGGGTAAATGAATAGATTAGTTTTCTAATGGGGGAGAATAACACAGCTAACAAATCACAAGACATCAAAATATTTTACTCATTTTGAAAAGATTTAGAGGAGAGAAGTATGTAAAATAATACTCTACCCACATGAATTTAATTTGTAAATTGGTAATAAACATGATAACTATAATATGTTTCACCAAATTCCTAAAGAATTAGTAATAAGATTTTATAAGGGTGAAATTATGTCTTTGTTAAGCAGTCAAACTTGTTTTAGTTGGTCAACTGTGATTTTTTTTATATGAAGCAAACCTGTGTTATAAACAAAGATTAGTGTTTCTCTAGATCTTGTTAAAATAGTATCAACTGTACAAATATTAGTTTTTGATGATAATCCTTTTCACTAAAGTCCATTTACAAGTTGTTTTCCACTGCCTAGTGCAAAAGTTCTACTCGCGTGTATTGATGAGGACCTGCCCTTCCTGACCACTGATGCTTGTTTTTTTTAGGTGGTGTGACAAGGATGACTGTCTCCCTAGTGGTCATTGTTTTTGAGCTTACTGGAGGCTTGGAGTACATAGTTCCCCTTATGGCTGCAGTAATGACCAGTAAATGGGTTGGAGACGCCTTTGGGAGGGAAGGCATTTATGAAGCGCATATCCGGCTGAACGGGTACCCTTTCTTGGATGCAAAAGAGGAATTCACTCATACCACTCTTGCTGCTGATGTCATGAGACCTCGAAGGAATGATCCTCCCTTAGCTGTCCTGACACAGGACAATATGACAGTGGATGATATAGAAAACTTGATTAATGAAACCAGCTACAATGGCTTTCCTGTTATAATGTCCAAAGAATCTCAGAGATTGGTGGGATTTGCCCTCAGAAGAGACCTGACAATTGCAATAGGTACCTTTTAAAAAAATACACACATATACCCCTATATCTATCAGTATCTATGTAGGTAGACAGATACAGATATGTAATAGATTTCTAGAAAAAAAGGCGAACAATTAAATTTAGTTGGTTGTGTTTGGGGTGTCAAGGTACGTATTTTATGTCCCTTAAAGTCATATTTTTTTTAAGGAAAGGAGTTTATGTTTCTATGGATTGTTCTCCTGCTAAATATAGTGTCATCTTTTGATTTGGCATTGTTATAAGAGATTGGAGTCAGAGTCTTCTTTTCTCACTCAGATAAGCCTTGTTAAGTTGATATTATTCCTAATAGCATATAATATAAGGCCTTAGCAAGTGCCAGGACATCCAGCTAAATACATTCTTGTATTTAATATGTTGGCTTATCTGAATGCCAGTTATTGAAAATTCCATCTTCATTCGTTTGTTTCATATAAGACTCACAAGCTTTTCCTTTTTTAGTGTTTGGATTTAGCCTTACCATATTAACTTGTAGCATCTAGTGTAAAGTGAAATAAATCACTGAGATTTTATTTTTGGTCAAATGCCAGATTGAAAAAGTATGTAAGTACTGTTGTGTTTTATGCTGACATTCCTGAAAATATTGTTTAAAGGCGTTAGCCACACTATGTTATTTTGGGGGGATACATGGTAGCCAGGCAAAGAAAAGAAAAAGATCAGAATTTTAGAATTGGCATAGAAATTTAAAGGAAGAAGGCCACATTTTTAAAAAATGAAGTTATACATCAAGTTGACAATGCACTGTAGAATTGTATGCCTGAAACCAAAAAAAAAATAAGAAAATAAATGAAATTGGTTGTAACCATTTTTATACATTCAAAAAAAAAAATGAAGAAAGTGGTAAAGTTAAGAATTATTCACCTTCCCACTGATTCTATGGATATATTATTTAGTTTTGTTACTGTCTTGAGAAATAGAATGTTGCGTCAGCGGATAATGTCACTTTAAGGGAGCAGGGATACTTTAGATATGTGAGATACATGTCATTATCAGGAATGTTAGTCACATGATGACTTTTTGAACATACCTTAAATATTTACACACATACTTTTTGTAAAGTTTAAGCTTTTGAATTGGGGAAATAGACCTGAATACTAGGCGCGCTCTCTCTCTCTCTCTCTCTCTCTCTCTCTCTCTCTCTCTCTCCCTCTATATATATATATATATATATATATATATATATAATTAAAAGGAAAAGAAGAATGCTTGTGTGAGTGATGAGCTATACACCATATCTGGGGATGGGAATACTCAAGATTTTAAAAGAACAGTGTTCTCCAAATTAATTTATAAACTCTGCATTTTTACATTACTTTTTTTAAAAAAAATAATTTAGTTTATGTGTGGATAGTACATTCACATAGTTCAAATTCAAGAAGATTAAAAATGTATGATGAAAAATCTCTCTCACCTATGGCCGACCTCACAGATACCAGTTTAACTCTCTGTAGGTAGCCATCGCCTTCGTTTCTTATGTGTTTTATAGATATACTCTGCTTATACAAGTAAGAGCGAGTGTGTGTTTTCCCTCTTTTGAAACAAATTGTGTCATGCTATCCACTACCTGCTTTTCTGAACCTTGATTTTCTTTGTTTTTGTTTTTTAATCTTCACAAATCAATGTGTAGAATTTCCTCGTTCTATTTTTTTTTACAGCTACATAGTATCCCATTGAATAGATATACCATGGGATACATCACAATTTTTAAAAAAAATCAATTTCCTATTAATGGACATTTAAAATGTTTTCTGTCTTTTGCTATTATAAAAATTGCTGCCTTATATATTTGATAACCTTGTATATTTCATATTCCCCTATGTGAAAATGTACAAAAATTACTAGAAGTGGAATTGTTGGATTGGAGAATAGCCCCAATAAAGAATATTGTACTGTAATATGCCAAAAATAACTTAGTTAAATGAAGATAATTTGTTGTTGTTGGATTCTAATTCTGCCGAATGTAAGAAATCATTCAGTCAATTTCTTTCTTAATTAAGAAGTTAGGGGAAAAAATGAATGGACCAAAAGTCATAGGATATATATATATAATGTGTATGTATACATATTTAATCTTTGTGTAAGAAGGTTGCCTTTGAAACAGAACAAACAAAACCTATCCATTTTTAATTTTTGGTCTTTTCTCTTTTCAGAAAGTGCCAGAAAGAAGCAAGAAGGTATTGTGGGCAGTTCTCGTGTGTGTTTTGCACAGCACACCCCATCGCTTCCTGCAGAAAGTCCTCGGCCCTTGAAGCTTCGCAGCATTCTGGACATGAGCCCTTTCACAGTGACAGATCACACGCCCATGGAGATCGTGGTTGATATTTTCCGAAAGCTGGGTCTGAGGCAGTGCCTTGTAACTCACAATGGGTAAGTTCGGTCAAAGAATCAGTTCACTCACCAGAATTCTTTATCCTTTTTAGTGGAATTCATATGCGGTTATTAGGGGAGAGTGTAATCAGCTCCCAAGCGGGCAAGTCTGTCTTTCAGTGTGGTTGTAAATACAGGATCAGTCACTCGGATTCATGCTTACCAAAAAGTAAGAAAAACATCAACTGCCAGATCTTTGCCAAAATATAAAGCGGCATTTGTCAGGAACACTTCAGAGTTGGCAGAGAGGTGCTGGAGCATCTCTCACGTTTGCACAGCACTTAGAGTGTGTCCTCTCCTGGAGAAGCGGTGGACCTGACCTGTATGGAGTACTGCAAAAACCTGTTTTCTTTTTGTATTTCAATTTTAGAATGTATACTTCTTATACTATAATACCTTTCTAGATATTTTGCTATTTACTATTTCAGCCATTCAATTTATCATGTAATAAGGGCAATCACATATAATTAAATGAAATCTATAAATTGCCTAAAAACCTCCTTTAGCAAATATTTCGTTTCCTCTTTTTTGTCTTCTCCATTCACGAATCTTTTACATAAACTGCTAATGACAAATAAATATTCATGTATTTAGAATGTAGAAATGAATTTATTTGCTCTCTACACATAAACCACCATGTGTCTTCAGGATAGGAATATGGGACGGTTCAGTCTGGCTGATGTACACAGGATGCCTTGGCAAACACCCTCCCCCTTCGTGGCCGCTGCTCCCCTCTATTCCTGAACCTGAGATCTCTTCCCTCACCCATTCTCTCTCTAGTTCCCTTTTTCCCATGGTGTTACTGTTCCTCCTTGAAATACGAGGGCCATCCGGACAAAATGTAGCCATAAACGCCTCTTATTTTTCACATAACATGGCTGGATACTTTCCGGACAGCCCTCATGTACTTAAGAATGTTGTTTACCTAAAGGCTGATAACAGAAAGACTGGAAATGAGAAACATTGGATGATGCACAGACTGCAGGGACATGATGAAGCTGCTTGAAATACTAAACACTTAGAGAATCATAGCAGGTATTTTCCAAAACAACATTTCGTACCAAACACATGACCCCTGTCTGAAGAAAGTAGGAAGAAAGACCAAAAAGGAAGATGTTTCTCATCTAACTTCCCAGCCCTGCTGCAGAGTAGGAGGCAGTATTCCATCTATACAGATGTCATAGTTGAGCTCAAAAAGCTTTAATAATTTGCTCATTTATGAGGTTAGCAAGTCAGAGATCAGGATCAAAATCATTTCAACTTTAAAACTCCTGTTTTACACTGCAATTGACTGATAGAATATATCTTCTTTCTTTGTGATGTCTTAAATTACTACTGTTTTCTTGGTCAGTATATTAGACTGTATTGGGTTAGGAATAGAAATATGAAGCTAGAGCATTAGATCTGCATTTAGTGTTATCACTGTGCTAACCAGTTAAAATCACTCTAGGTAATATGAAATAAATCATTAAAGGGATAAAGCTTCTGATTGAGGGCACAAGTTTGAGTAATTAAATGTCATAGGCATTGATTGGAGATTATGAAGTAAAAATAACAATTTTCTTTAACTTAATGTTGTTTAATTAAAAAAATAATTGTACTGAACCTCACTGTTTAAAAACTTAGTAAGTACATGTTAAATAGAGTAACTGTTCATAAAGCTTTACTGGTTCTTGGGCCTGTTTAATTATAAATGGTTCAGTTGGAAGCTAAGCTGAGTTGTTGTAAACTTTTACTTGCTTCGAGTTGATTTCTACCTGGCATGATTTGTCCTTTTATCTCCTATCAAATATAAATGCCATTCTCTAGTTATGATAACTGTGATCACAAAGCTATATGGGTTAATTACCATATTTCACTTTGCTGGGTTAATTACCATATTTCACTTTGCTGATTAATTCCCAGGCTTTCGGCAATGCAAACATTGGAAAGGAAAATGTTTAAAAGAAAGTGAAAACGAAGTGTGGGGGAGGGAGGATAGTTAATTAAAATCTTACCTGATGCTGCCTGTTTATAAGAAAGCTTGGAGTTGGTTTTTTCTAAAGGAATAAGTTTAATTGCCTTGATTATATTTTCCTTATTTCTGTCCCATAAGGAAAACAAATGGATAGATATAGAAAGGAAAGAGGTCTCTTGGGACTGTGAAGTATGTAGGGAAGTAGAGAGTTTTACTCTCACGGTTAAGTGATTTAAACCCAGAAAATAAATAGAATCTTCAAGTTTTTAGTGTAAAGTATGAAGTTCTGGACAATTGCTAATATTTTCTAGTTTATTCAGGGTTATGGAAAATAACTATTTGGGGGAAGAGATGTAGCAAATCTAGTACTGTGGATACAAGGAGAAAATGAGCAAAGAGAGATGAAGGGGAACTGTGTCTGTAGATTATAAAGATGTCAGTTATAGATGTCCCACATTGTTACTTTATTTAGCAGAATTTCTCAAACTCTTTGGAACTAGCAGGATGTTAATAAACATTACTCAAAAAGTTCTGTGATCATATAAATTAGTAAAGTATTGGATTAAATGCAACTGAGGTTTCTTTACTGTGGAACTTGTCAGAATTTATAAAATGTTGATATTATTTGATTCTCAGACAAGATAATAGGAAAACAAACTTATTCGAATAGGAAATGTTTGTTTGATGGGTTGGGAACTCTGGGACTAGTAGTGCTTGGAACATACTTTGCGAAAATGTTGGGTCATGCTCTGTGAACTCTTGCATCATTATAAGGAAACACCAAATTATTCTTTACATGAGTCACATTTTGCACTTATTTTCTTTGCACTTCCTGAAATTAATGAAGCAGTACTGAACCTGTTATTCTCAAACATATTTACTTCCTCATTTATAGGGCTCTTTTTACATATAATTTACATATAAGCATTGCTTTGTAAATCTCTAAATTTGTTACTTGGTCCTTAAAAAAAACTAACTTTTTCCTTATTGTGTACCTTGTGATTTGACAAAGCTTACTAATATATTAACTGAAATGAATCATTGTGTCTAATTGGATGGAAGAGAATGAGTAAGAACTTATTAAATTAATGTTGTTTATTTGACCACAAACCCAGTCAGAGAACATCTATTAGATAAGTGAGTGAATCCTTATCTTATGTAGTGCTGTGTCTGAGATTTTTTTGGAGTGGGTACTCGCTCCCAAGCTCTGAGAAATTTTCAGTTTATCTTTGTTCTTAGTAATCAGTACATTATTTTTTTTTAAATAATAAGAAAACAGCACAGAGCCTGTTTATGCCTTTCCCATGCCTGCCCTCCCAGCTTCCCGACCTCACATCCAGGTGTCATCCTCAGTAACAATTTAAGACTGATGTGCTCGCAGGACCAGACTACTTTGGCTAAGTGAAGGCCCCGGGTGACACTCTTCTTCAAGAAGTCAGAATGTTCAAAGGCAGTTTAATAGTAAAGTTGATTTAATTTGATCAGCAGGGAAATGTTTAGTTTGCTCTGAATGGCATTCTGGATGCCCTTGCAGAATTTAAACATTAAAGTTTTTTAAGGATTTTGGCATTCACTGTCTATATTGCCAAATATTATAGTTGAATTCATTGACTTCCATTATAAAACCAGTAACCAGAATTTTAACGATTAAAATTTTTAATTATTTTCTAGTATCCTCATGAAAATTTATGTCCATTATTTTGTTTGATGTTATATAATAAAATGTTAACTGAGAAATAATCATTATTTAGAAAAAAGTGCATAAATTAAAAGTCATTTTGACCCCTAATCGTACATATTAATCCTTCATTTTAGCCTAATTTAATAAGTAGCATTAGGCAGGTCTTAAAAGTTAGGGGGTGTTTGTATTGATATTTTTATTTAGTGCACATTGCCTTTAATTTTAATTCCAAATAATAGTAAGATCCAAAGGATTTCTTAAGTCTCCTCATAGGAAGTATAGGCTAAGCATTCTCCTACCTTTTCACTGCTGAGGTAGATCCAAATGATAGCTGCTGCATTGTGACATTTTAGATCTTAAAAAAGTATCTTCACAGAGAAAGGAATACTGCAGATGAAACTAATTTTCAGAGTTGTATAGTTGTGTATTAATGTTTTTGTACTTTACTTTGTGGTCATCTTTGTGAATTTTAATTTTGATTTTTAATTTAAAAAGGAAAATAACCCACCAATATTTTTAAATAGTCACTTTTGAAAGTCAGTAGAATTTATACAAATGGGACCTGGGATTTCAAATCATTTTCGTTTTTATTTTTCTGAAGTTCATTAAAAGCATTCTTGTGGTTCATGTTTTGTTTTGTTTTGTTTCTCATTCTTTATCATTATGATTGGAACCTCTTTTAATTTAATTTCTCACAGTTATTAGCATAACATGATCTGTTTCAGGATTGTCTTGGGGATCATCACAAAGAAGAACATATTAGAGCATCTCGAGCAACTAAAGCAGCACGTCGAACCCTTGGTGATTAGATAATCAGATCTCCTCATTAGACACCTTAGAAGTCAGGAAGCATGAAACTTGTGAACTGTTCACTTCTCTCTTTCTCAGATACCTGCTGAACAAAAAAAATCCTACATGCTGTTAATTACCTTTATAGCTCATGAAACATGTCTGTAAGATAAATTCAGATATGCGCAAAATTCCATTCATAGGAAGTAAGCAAAAGTTAACATCTCTTATCAGAATCATTAGTTGCAATTCAAGAACTGAAAAGAGCTTGGTAGTTGAATGAGTAAATATTGTTGGATGTTTTTGAAGTAAACACAATAAATCTGTCTACCTTTGTGGTTATACCAGCCTCAGAAGACACCTGACTGGTTAAAAATGTCTGCACTGTCATTCTAACCACCCACCTCTTTTTCGTTGTTGTTTCCTAATCTTGTGGTAAATCTAAGCTCATGAATGATTTTTAACTGAGCTTGGCAATATTGGAATTGCTGACAGTTAAATGGATTATTTTATGGGCACACGAAGTAGAGCATAATGTGTACTTATGTATGTGATCATAGCATTAGTTCTTTTTCTGTTACACCCTGCATACTTTCAAAGTCAATAATGTGTGTCCTGCCATTCCATTAGTGAATTATACGTAGAATATGTCTGTGCCCCTTTTGTGTGATGCTTCTAGAGTACTATAAGCAATTTTCAGGGTCAAATGCATTTCTTTTAACTGGCTTTATGTCCTAGTGGTTTCATGACTAAAGATAAATTTTGAATTATCTTACCTTATAACCTAAAAATTGTCTGGCTCTAGCAATTAATGCCTGAAATTATTTTGCCCTGCAATTGTCATATCTATATAAAATCTGTCCCAGTTTGTTTAGTTCACAACTGATTACGTATTCCTGTTGTATGCTAATAATTCACAAGTGTTTCATGCATCCTTTTTTTTTTAAAACTACTAACCGGAATAATAAGTAGCTACTCATTCATTCTGCTTTGTGCTTCACCAGTAATAATCTTTTAGGACTGCTTCTTGATTTTTCACCTATCTTTTAATGTAAGCATTAACAACTAAGACTTTCATAAAAGCACTGTATCTTTTTTGGCTGAAATCAAAAAAGAAAAACATTGATGAGTGTACTAGAAACTTGGGTTGGCTTATAGTTTATTCTTGGGGTTCTGCAGTTTGTGATTGAAGTTCTGTGTTGACCATTTTATCTCAATTGTATGTGCTTTCATGAAGATTCTGCATACAACTGGGCAATCCCTAAATTCTTTTTTAAAAGTTAATTTTGGTTTTAAAAAAGTAGAATATTGATGAGATTTGGTCCTCAGACATTTTACTGCTTTCTTGATGTGATGGGAATGTATTTTCCGTCTCAAATGGGATCAGTATCATTTCTTGTTCATACATCTCCCATTTTTTGGTTACTTTTTTGTTGACATACATTAATCAAAATAGCTCTACTTCAGTGAGTGTCTCAGTGGAAAGGGCATTGTACTATTAGTGACCATAATACTTTTTATATCAAAAGATGGTTGCTGGATAATTTAATTATCTTTACCAAGTAAAATACTTTTTTTTTTGAAAATACAAAATCAGGCTGCTTGCTTTGCTCTATTCCTGTCAACAAAAAGGACTTAGCTGTAAATTTAGGTTCTCTCTTTCTTTTCCCTTTTATTTTAATAGCAGTCTTCTGTTTGTCCTTTTCAGGCGCCTCCTTGGCATTATAACAAAAAAAGATATCCTTCGTCATATGGCCCAGACGGCAAACCAAGATCCCGCTTCTGTAATGTTCAACTGAATCCCGTAGATGAAGAGAGAGAGGAGGCGGAAGAGGAAGTTCATTTGTTGAATAGCACAACTCTGTAACCTGAGGGAGTCGTATACTTATTTTTCTCCTTCAAAAAAAGAGAAGGAAAGGAAATATAAAAGCCAGGCTTTTGCAACATGGTTTGCAAATGATGGTGGTAACAGAAGAGTTGGGGAGAGAGAAGGAAATGTGTGAGGTGCTGCCCCCTCCGAGAGCAGCCAATGACTCCTGTCGTCCTGCACTGGATGCATGCAGCCGAGGGTGCGCCGTGAGGTGCAGGCCTGAGCCTCAGCACAGGACCGGGAGCGCCTGCCCTCACTCCAGCATCGCAGAGACGCTTTACCGGTCTCCGTTTCTGGAGGGATTACCTTGAATTGAGCCATCTATAAGACTGTAAGGTCTTGCCCTTTTTTAATCAAAACTGTTCTGTTTAATTCATTAATTGTATAGTTAAGCATTACCTTTCTACATTCCAGAAGAGCCTCTCTCTCTCTCTCTCTCTCTCTCTCTCTGTCTCTCTCTCTCTCTCACAAAGCCTCTTTAAATTGGTGTACCCTTTGAAGCAGTCCTTTCTCATATTGAGATGTACTGTGATTTTACTGAGGTTTCATTACAAGAAGGGAGTGTCTTTTGTGCCATTAACCATATAGTTTGTACCATCACTAAATGCTTGGAGCAGCCACAGGCAGTACAACAAAAGCTGATCAAACAAGTAAAACCTCAAATGAGGTGTGTGTGCTGTGTGGTTCAGGATCTACAATGAAACTTGACTTATGAGGATAAACAGAGTTTTCTTTTTGTTATTTTTCTTCTCAGACTTTATGGATAATGTTACCTGGTCTGATGCATATTTTCTATTTCTAAACCTACTATGATATACAAGTACTGTTCAGCATAAGGAAAACAAAATGCTGATGCTTCGATAGTAAAGAGAAGGAAGTATTCTGTTTAGCTGTATCTGGTATTAATTGCATGTTTAAACACTGGAATTTTTTTTCTTGATATTAGATCAGTCATTTTCTTTCTTTCCCCGAGATATTTTACTGCTGACACTGAAGAAGAAATGTAATTCATAACTTGCACTAAATGTACATTTCTTTTCTTAAAAATTTACCATTCTTATTTATATTTTTATGGATTAAAGTTTATAAAATACAGATCAGTTAATATCTCACTTAAATAATTTTACCTTTTTAATGTGATTTTTATAGACTAATTCAGACTTACAAATATGGAGATATGAAAAAAGTTTACAGTGGGAACAAGGGGTTAAAAGAGGTTATGGTTATTTCTCTATGATCCAATGTGTACATAAACCTTTTTCTGATCTTTCACTGCCATCCCCTGGATTATGTCTTCTTAACTGTTATTTTGAATCATTAACTGGAAAGCTGAAACACTACAAACCACTTCGCAGATTAAAATCAAAAGTTAAATAGTGTTAACCTTTTTTAAAAATAAATGAAAATGATAAAATTGCAAAGGTAGCAGTTAAAATTTTAATCTGAACATAACCTTTGAATTTTGGGGTATATCACATCCATAAGTGTTCAATGATGTTTTGACTATCCACATAAACATTTTTGCAGTATGAGTTGAAAATATACTGGAGTGAGTTTAGGATTTTTGATTTTGGAAATATTTGTCTGTCTTACTCATGGTCTTAATTCAATGTCAACAATTCACCTTTGCTTGAAGGACTGGCCTCAGTATTCTGTGATTATGCATTTTTGGTAGGAAAATGAATCTTTGCAGACAGACATTTTCTGAAACACAACTGGCAATGAGCCATTTTTACACTTTGGAAATGATTCTTCACTTCATAGTTCTTAATCATATTTCTGTAAGATCACATAAAATCTTAAAGATGTATAAGATCATGAAGCCATATTAGAATGACAGCTGAAAGTTTAACAGAATTTTAGGAAATTCGTGAAACATTCTTAGTTTTGCTATCTGCCTAAAATTAGTGTTTTGTCCTCCATTTAGCAGACTTTACATTTTCTTAATGGCCCCTTTAGAGTTTATTTGGCCATCCAGAGTGAAATCATTTCCAAACAGTGGTTCTGTATCTGTCACCTTCAGCTTGTCTCAGGTGTGTTTCAGTTACACGGATACACGGCTACAGCAGGAATTCCTCAGCGTCGCTTATCCTGAGTTATAAGCCTTCGAGGAGAAACACGTTTCTTGCAGATAGGTTCATAACATTCAACTTCACATGGATTTCATTTTTCATGTTTCCTTTTTGATTTCCGGTCCTCCTTTCATTGCCCATCCTGCTTCAGAGACTGACGTTTCAGGGTGGATATTCGGGATTCATATTAATTTTCTTCTTGGTATGTGTCTGTCCCTGATGGGTCTTCCTGCTGAAATACCGGAAAGGGGCGGTCTGGCTGTGCACTGCGTGGTTTTCTTCGGTATTGCTCTCTGTTCCATTTTTCTTTTTGATACATTGAGGTGTGTCTGCTTTTTAACCAAACTGTGAAATAGTGGAGACCATGAACTATATGTGCCTGGCTAATTGGAACAATATAACAATAAGTGGAGCGCCTTATTTGAGTACCCTTTTTGAGAAGGCATGATGAGAATGGGCAAGGGTGTCAGCATCTCTTAATAATTGTTTTTTCAGTTTTGGTTCATGAAGAATGCTTAGTTTGTTAATCTGTGATGTTGCCTAGAGCTGTATTTATCTGTTTTTATTTATACTAGTGTAGTAAAGCTGCATATCATTACAGTACAAATGGTTACTGTGATGAGTTGATCAGAATACCTATTAAAATCTATATGACAATTTGTGGTTTGGCCTTTAATTATATCTGTAACAGTCTTCCCACTTGTACTGCTGCTCTACGCAGTGTAGGCCAACATGCCTGGCACATGCAGCCTCAAAGGGGTGATATATCTAAAACTTCTCTCAGATTACAAAGCCACTTCTATACTTTGCAAGGAACGAAAAACAAAAGAATAGATAGATGCTGCATTAAACAGCAGGATATACATACTAGCAATAATATGGAGCCTCCACAAGTCAGTGAAGTTTGCAGATTAATAGAAAGATTTCACTTTTCTTTCAGAAACATGATTTTTTTAAACAAAAAAAAATTATGGTATATGCATGAAAACACATGAATGATTACATTTTTTTAAATTTTACCTTAGAAATTTGCTAACAGAACTGCCTAAAAGTTGGTAACGTTTGAATTGCTAAAAGATTTCAGTAATCTTTTAATGTTAGACTTTTAGTGAAAAAGAAAACACTTTAGTAGAAATTCCAGGATAGATCTTTTTATTATTCATTTCATTTGACTATTCACTAAGTATTTATTGAACACTTACTGTATGCTAGGCATTATTCTATGTTTTTGAAGCTTACATTCCAGTAGGGAAAGAGACATAGTATGTCAGATGATGATAAATAACCATGAATTAATTAGTTCAACAAATTTTAAAAAATGATTCCTATGAAACCGCACATTGTTATAGGCATACATAAATCAGGCAAAAATTATAATGGAGAAAAGTAATGGAGAGGATGCTATTTTTATAGAGGCTGATCAAGGAAGGCCTCAGGGATAAGGTGACATTTGAGCAGAAACCTGAAGTACATGAGGGAATCATAGGGCTGAGAGAACAATGTTCCAAGAAGAGGAGATAATACAGGGTCTGGCAGAAGTAATGCCCTTTTAAAAGTAGTTATAATATTGTTATATTACAGAATTTCATGCTTATGATTTTGTAATAAAAGATTTGGTATAGATTACCAACTCATAAAAAAGGCTGTTACTTCTGCCAGACCCGTATAAGCAAACATAATAATGTAGGTATAGGCTGTGCCTCACGGGTACAAGGAACACCAATTAGGTCTCTGTGGCTGGTGGGGGGAAGTGGCCTAGGATGAGGAAGGAGGTCGGGGTTATAAGAATTTGGCTTTTATTGTGAGTAAACTAGGAAGCCAGGGAGGCAGAAAGTGACATGGTCTGACTCAGTGAGCTCTCTGGCTGCTTTGCTGGGAGGGGACAATCAAGGGGCCGGGGTGGAAGCAGGAAGACCAGCTACAAGGCCCTTGGAATAATCAAGGTAAGATACGGTAAAGGCTTCAAACTGACTGGAACTGATGGAGGTATTCGCAGTGCTTGGGTTCTAGACATTTTGAAGGTGGAACAGACAGGATTTGCTAAGGGACCGAATGTGGACTAGGAGTAAAGGATGTCCTAAGGTTTTTTTGTCCTCAGTAACTAGAACAATGGGATGGCCACTGGCTGAACTAGGAAAGACTTCAGGAAGAAGAGATTGGGGGATGTGTACAGAGGAATTTCAGGTTTTAAGCATTAAGCTTTAAGTGCCTTTTAGACTTCCAAGTGAGGATGTCAGGTAGGCAGTTGTATATATTACTCAAGTTCAGGAGAAATTCTCAAGTCCAGCTTGAGAGATCTAAAACTATGGGAAGTACCACCCTGGGACAGGATGAGACCACTATGGGATCTCGTGGACAGACAAGGACTGAGCATTGACGCACACGTTGTGTTTAGATTTGAGAAGAGGGAGCAGCCCATGAGGTAGGGTGGGGAGTGGTGCCATTAAGAGAAGGGTAGTCCCCTAAGCCAAGCGAATAATAGTTTCAAGGACGACCAATGGTCAGGTGTTGCTGATGAGTAAGGACTGAAGATGTCCTGTGTGGAGGTAACTGATAACTTTGACCAGAGGAGTTTTTCAAAGGACTCGGGCAAAAGTCTGATTAGAGTAGGTTTGACAGATTGGAAGTGAAGGCAGCTATTACAGTTCTTTCCGAGTTTTTCCGAAAAGGGATGTGAGAGAAAGGGTGTTTTATGATGCAGGAGATTAAAGCTTTTGTTGATGATGGGAATGTTTGAGAGGGAAAATTGATGATCTGAGAGAGAGAAACAGAGATCCTTGACTAGCTAAGAGGGATGGCATCTTGGGCAGAGTGGGACATTAAGCAACATTCACAGGAACAGGATTATGGGTAGCTAGTAGTATGGTTACATTTTGTGGAAATTGATTATCATTTTCTCAGTGAAATAAACTGAGGGTGAGGGGGGAGGTGTTGCATGTTTGAGGAAAGATGTAAAAGTAGGATTGATGGGCAGCAGCCAGACCCACCTGAGGTTAAATGAGACCAGTCTTCATGGTGGTTTTCTCTCCAGCCTGCTACATATTCAATGGTTTGTTACTGAGGGGGGTGTACAAGGGCAGTCCGGAAATCATCCAGCCACGTAACGTGAAAAACAGAGGCATTTATGGCTGCATTTTTTTCCAGACAGCCCTTGTATACTCACTCATCAAATACTTATTTTTAAAAGCTTGCAGCATAACTGCGGATGGAGGTGAAACATGCTACTCAGAAATACTGATTGGAGGCATTTCTTTGTAATAGTATCCTCACATCTTTTATCAAAAAGATTAAGTAGCTCAAATCTGTTTTAAAGACCCAGATGACAGAATAATTTTGGAGATTAACTACTCAATCAAAGTTCTTAGGTAAGTCAAGTCAATATTCTACAAAATTGAGGGCTAAACTAGATGACCTGAGGGCTTTCTACCTTGAACTTCATATGAAGCAGGGAATGCTTGCAGGCTCTTTAGCCCAATCCACAGTTTGCTATTTTGTATTTCATGGTTTGCTGTTTTTAAGGTGGCTATTTTGTCAGGTTTAAGAAGGATCTGAGGCTGGTAAAACAGCTCTCCACAGATTTGTACTGGAAATCTAATGAAGTAATTTGCTATGGAAAATGAAAATCTAAATTAATGGTATACTGATTCATGTGCTGTATTATACTACATGTCAGTATACTATGCCACACTGATTAGTAAATACAGACTAAGTCAAAGAATTATTTTAAATAATGGGATAACTAGACTATGTGTGGAAAGAACACCCGAGTCATCTGGAGATTTGTTAAAATGCAGTTTTGTTAGGTCTGGGGTCAGGCATGCTGGTAGTGCTGGGTAGTGTCATGAGTTTCTGTCCCCTGTCCCTTTCCCATTCCCAAAAAGTCCAATCCTTAAAGCTGCAGCTATTACTAACTCAAGTCTCAGAAATAAATTCTTAGTTGCTGAAGTTAAATACTGAGACAGGACTCCCTGGGAGGTCAGGACTGCCTAGTTATCCACAGGCATTAGGCAGTGACTTTTTTGACATGTCAGAGGATGACATTCTTTCAGATGTGATTAGGGCTGTACCCTTTCAGTGATTTGACTGCCATTTAATTTGCACATGAAAAAGAAAACCAGGCCAGGAGAAACAAAGTTTTAGTAAATGTTTCCATCATTTATTTTATGTAGTCATTAAAAAGAATCACAAGTTTAATACTAATGCTTTAAAATACTGTACACCAAAGAAAGCCAACTCTCACTCATGCTGCAAGTTGGTCTATTTTCTCTTTACTTCTGTTTGCCAGGTGATCTTCAATAATTTCTGCGAAGAGATTCCTCTTCAACAGATTATATGCAAGAGGTAAAAGCTGGCCAGCAACTTTATGAAAATACTGAAAAATAAAAATAACATTAAGCAGAGAATACACTGAAAAGGCATTTCACAAAGTGTACTCTCCAAATCATTTTAGCTACTTTCTCCACTGTTCAGGACAGTGAATTCTGAGACAGACACCTGACATTCTACTCAAGGGGCAATCTTGTAGCTCTAAATGATGGTGCTATCTTGAAGAAAATGCAGAAAACAACCAAGTTAAAAACGTAAGCTTCTCTATTCCCTTACATAAGGTTTACTGATCCTGTTTTACTCTAAACTAATGCTCAAATGCCTTTTCCTTCTCTTCAGTGTATCCCCACCACTTATGATTTTAATCATTATATTCCTTTGTTGATTCTGTAAAAATTGGTTGCTGAATGTGAATTTTCAAGTCACTTACTCCACTTGATCTTCAAATTCCTCCTCTCCCCCACTCACCACCGTAACCCCTCCATCCTTTAAGCCACTGCCTTAGGGTTATCAAGTGACTCAGACTACCAGGCACGTCCAGCCTGCGGCCCAGGACGGCTTTGAATGCAGTCCAACACAAATCCTTAAAACATTATGAGATTTTTTTTGCAACCTTTTTTCTTTTTTTTGGTTATCAGCTAGTGTTAGTGTTAGTGAATTTTATGTGTGGCCCAGGGAAGACAAAACATTGGACACTCCTGACACAGACAGTAGAAGAAAAATTGACAATGCCTTTGTTGACAATAAGCATGCGTAAGCACTTCCTATGTGCTGAATACTGTGCTAATAAACCTTTTCATATACTCTTACATGTTATTTTAATTCTCAACAACAACCCTGTTTTTTATTAAGCTGCTTCGTATTTTCTGGCAAGCCAGTCACTATTCTGGTTGGTTAAGGACTGTCATTCTGGCTGTTAAACATTTTGACTATTTTTCCTGATAACCATCTATGAGGAAGGCAGAGAAAGGCAGTAATGTCGTTTATTCTCAAGTTAGACTTCCCCTGACCAGTGACATCAGCCTGACAGGGTTAATTTGACAGAAATGCAAATTCTCAGGACCCACTCAAGTACTCAGTCGAACTTGGGGTGGGGTGCACCAATCTGTGTTTGGACATGATTCTGATCTCGAGTTGGAGCTGCCGGTTCTGTCTGCTCCTCAGGGTAGCAGCATTACCCGTCCGCTGGGAGCGGGTCAGAAAGGCAGCATCTCAGGCCTCTCCCTCCAAATCCACTGGAACAGTTCTCATTTTAACAGTATCTCCAAGTGATTCTGTGTACTCTACAGTCTGGGAATTACTGATGTAGGCACTGACTCTAGAACCAGACTGCCTGTGTGAGCCTGAGCAAAATGGTTTATTTACCTCTCACCTCTCTGTGCTTTGTAGGTGACATTGTGTTACAGGTTAAAGGAGAATTAAATGATCTGTGTACATGTATGCAGATATATTTTATAGGTAATGAGACATACAAAGAAAGGAATTGGGAAAATTGCCCAATGTTACACAGCTTTTTAGTGGGGAAAATGTGATTTAAAACCAAACAGGTTAGCCCTAGAAACTTAATGTAGCCATTCCATCTTATCTCTTTGACACTGTAGCAACTACGTGTGAGTGAGCACCAACTTAGTTAACTGTTACCTAGGTTTTTCCTATTTAACGAGCCAATAGTTAGTAATAAAATAGCATCTCAAGTTTTAAATAATTTAATTTAAAGCCTGTTTTAAAATATCATTTGTTATTCATCTAGAAATTCAAACAAGAATACCCTCTGCCCCCCTAAAACACACACACACACCACAGGAGAAAATGAAATGGAGCCCTAGGAAAGGTGTGTGCCATACCCATACTCATGCATATCCCGATAGTATGTCTAATAAGGAAATTCACTTTTATGTAAACCTGAAGGCAAATATTTTGGTTATTCCCCTTTGTCAGAATACAAGAGGAATTTCAAGTAAGTATTTTTAGAACATCTGCTTAAAAATCACTTCAACAGTTTCTTTTGAAATACGTATGCTACCCATGCTAGAACTCGGGTAATGTACGTGCATGTAGTGCAGGTGGGAAGAGGTGGGAAGTCTGGTGGATTTACTACTCACGTGTGAACCGTAACAAAAGAGGTCCATTCCCAACTCAAGCCCCATGCCATAGTCACACTCATCATTAGCAAACTGCACAAAAGTCATCATTTCCTGAATGGGAGCAAAGGCTTTTAGTCTCTCCTCATCACTTGGTGCCTCAACAATTGTCTTGCAAATTCTCTTGAGGTTGGCTGAAAGAAATCAATTATATTAAAAGATTGTCTATAACCATCTTCAAAGGTAAAAAGACTATAAGCTGGGGTTTTTCCTCATAGGACTTTTCAATACAACTAATGTAAACTTGGGTGGCACTCTGATTTAGAACAGCAATTTTATAATTTTTCTATTTAAGATTCAAGCATAAAAATGGATTAACGAAGTGATTTCTTGTGTTAGCCAAGTGTGACTGTTTCAAAATGGGTCTAGTTGCAATCGTGATTTTACTAAGTTCCAACAGTGTTCAGTGGGCTAGTCCAGGGCTTGGCAAGCGATGGCCAAACCTGGCCCGCCTCTTGCTTTTTTTGTTTCCCACCTCCTGCTTTTAACTGCCCTCAAGTTAAGAATGTTTTTTCCGTTTTTAAATAGTTGTAAACAAAACAATATGGCAAGAGACCATATATATGCAGGGATACTTGGTTTCCTTGAGCAAGTACTAATTTTGACCTCCAAGTTTTATACTTCCCAGAACAGGATAATAAATAAAGGAATGCCAACAGGGGTGTTCAAAGAAAGAAGGAAATAAACAGGAGGGGGAAATTCTTGTGATTTTGTTTTTTTCTCAACATAGAATAATTAGATTTTGTATATGAACAGTACATTTTCAAAGTGTTTTTATACTTACAGATGAAGTACTTCAGGATCTTGGGCTTCTGAATGCTAAGTAGTCTTATATGCAGATGAAAAAATTTTCACAAAGGAATATACAGAAACATACTATTTCAATAATTACTATTTTATATGTTGCCTAATGTCAGGAAAGATAAGTAGGAATTAGGTTAAAATTCCTTAAACTCTTGTAAATACACCATATTTTAAACACGGTAAGGCAAGCACTGTGCTAAGCACCTTACACACCCTTTTACATCCCAAACATCTCTATTAAATGGTATTTACCATTATTAACCATTTTGTAGATAAAAAATACAAGGTTTAGTGAGGTTGAAGTTAAATAATTTGCTTAAAGGTTACAAAACTACAAACCCAATTTTAATTTTAACCCTGACTAACCCTAAAACCTGAGCTTGCCCTTTATCATTAGGTCTAGTTGACTGTCCCACAAAAGGTACATATACATACTTACTCATCAATACAAGGAAAACCTTTCTCCGTGTACATATATTAACTTATATATTTACATGTATATGTGTTTACATAAGAAATACATTACCATCTGTTTCAGGGAGCTCTCTGTACCCAACATCATTTTTATCTACTGGGACAACCAAGCCTGCACCATGAAAGGTCTTTGTCACAACCTAAGTTTAAGAAAAATATAAGATTTAGTCATGGTAAAAAGACCCCCCCCCCCGCCCCCACTGCCACACACACACAAAATAAACACACTCAAACCCCATACACAAAACACACAAACCCTCAACATTTCTGTCAAAATATAATACTCAATGACATTTTCTTTTAATCAATTTGGATGCCAGGGCAAAATTTTAGTATTTCTTTCCTTTAAAATTAGCTAAGAAAAAGAAAAAACTAGCTAAAAGTTAAGCACTTCGGGTCATTATAAAACAGTGAAATAACTGCCTTTTATTGTGTCAGTCATTTAGAAGTTTGCACCCTGATTTATGAGGAAAGAACACCAATGCATCCTATTATAGGAAGCAAGCCAGAATATTAGCTTCTCTAAGGTCAAAGTATCTTTTAGGTAGAAAGGGTAACGAATGGGGCCTAAAAGGATGCACAGTTTTTGTTAGCAGTGAGTTGTGGAAGGACAGAATTTCTCCTATCCATCCTGCCAAAGTCAGGGCCCACTATTTTTACCTAGCAGATGTAGGCTTATGTGCAAACTTCCCCAAAGCAGGGCAGCTTCTAGTTCTGTAGTGCCCTTTGTGGAGGCAAGTAACATAACCAGTGAGCTTTTAAGTAGTAATTTTCAAAGACAAAACAGACCCAACCACAATCAACATCCTAAACTTTCCAGTCTATATTTTCTATTCACAGTAGTGACATTACCCTTAGGTCTTTCCTAACAAAACATCTGCTTCAAATATTCCCTTTCTTTGTGCAGTTCAGTGAAAGTTCCTGAGAGACAAGGACGCAACCCCCCAAATAAACTTGAGTAAAGTCCTCTCCACCCAATTTCTGTATCTTATTTCACTATAATATCTCCACTATCTTGCTTTCATTATCTTTTACTAAGTCACCAGAAGAGAGACATTATTCAAAAGAAGTTTGCAGACAATTGCTCACTATTTTGAAAAAAACAAAACAAAACAAATGAAGTCATAGGTATATCCTACTTTTTGTGCCAAAATAGCTTACAGTTGATTTCAGAATTAAATGTAAAAATAAAACCATAAAATTACTAGAAGGAAAGAAAGGCAAGTTTAAAAAATAATTTTGGATTAGAGAAAGAAAAGGCTTACAGGTTCAACTATATTAAAGAATCTATCGAGAATAAATCAAGAACAAAGAAAAATTAACTGATGACAAATATGTGCTATACATAAACAATAAAATTAATAAAGATTAATGTCTTTAAACTATAAAGGAGTCTTAAAAATAAAGAGAATAATACCCAAATTAAAATACCACCCCCCCCAAGAGACTAATTCTGACAGAAAAATGGGTCAAGTTCAGATAGTTCACAAAGGAAATGAATGGAAAATATTTAATGTTCTTATAATAAAAAAATTAAAACTAATGCTAATTAAAACAATGAAGTATTATTAAAAGAACTAATAATACCCAGTACTGACAAAGATACGGAAAAAATAGGCACGCAAACATTGCTGATAGGAATATAACTCACATGTGATAGTTTTGCAAACAAAAAAAACACCCACAAAATTAAAAACAAGCTAAATAAAACACAAATACACACATTTACATAATCATTTTAAACCACTTTAAATGATTATGTAATACCATGTCTAGCAATTTCTTCTAAGGAAATAATCAGATAAGTATGGAAATAAAGGTATAAAATGATATTTATGACAGGGTTGTTTGTGGAAAACTTTAAGCAACCTGAACTTTGAACATAAGCATGACATTCTGCAGTCAGAGGTAGATCTTAAATTTAGCAATATGAAGTGATAGCCATAATGCATTCATAAGTATAAATAGCAGGTCATGAAGCAGTACTGATAACAAAAGAAAAAGAGAACAGTGATGTGACTGATTTATGTTTTCCCTCACTTAGGCTGACACACAACAAAAACCGTGGCATGTAGTTTCACATTTTTTGCACAGATGATTAACTGTGCTAATTGTCTACAAAGAGGTATCAATTATTAGCAAAGCATCAGAATTCTAATTTTATTATGAAGAACAGGATTACAAATTTAGGAAAACCCTCATATTCTAAGGCATTAGTATCAGAGGTGGATGGAATAACAGATCCTTATTTTACAATACCATTAAATCAAAGTTAAATCTAGGTATGAAACAAAAGTAAAGTGGCATATTGCCAATTAGTTAAGAAGACGGGGTAGAAAAAATGCTAAATATCAAATGTGAATTTAGGTCTCAGATCTGCTTCATTTACAATTTTGGACAAGGAACAAAGTGCCTATAAACCCTGACTGAATTAACTATAAAATAGGATAATTCCTACTTTGTTTCCAGATTTCTTGTAAGGGTCAAATGAGGTAACACATAAGGATGCTGCATTCCAAAGCACTGTAACATACTGTCAATATTAAAACATTGATTTCTAGTGTATTGTATAGTGCTTTATTATAGTGGAATGGTTATTACTCTCATACATAAAGACAAAGTCACTAACTCACATATAGTAGTAGAATTGAATTTTTCAGGACTAGAAAAATATGAATTAAGATCTCACAGTAACAATAAAGGACAAACTTATACATACAAAAGGATCTGAAAGCATAATCAAAATGGTATCTTCAGGAGAATAAAATCATGGTTGCCTGGTTAGTTCTTTTTTCTTTGTATGGTAAGTTTTTACCAGCTGTTTTTCGTAAAAAAAGAATATGAAAACAAACAAATCAAAGTCACAGGAAATGGCATCAGTACATATGTACCTATAAGTTTAGATCCCAATCACATCTTATTTATAATTACGGGGAGAATTAAGGAACTCTCATCTGAAATAAATAATGGTTGACAACAGAATAGTAAAACAAGGCTCTGATGAAAGAATGTGCTAACAGCCACTCTTTACAAAAGCTCAGTCTTTAGTCAGACACATTAGGAATACATAATAAAGAAGTGAAAAATGCTACTCTTCCCTCCACTCATAAGGTGGGAGGGGACCCTTATGAAAACTAGAAAGGAAAAATGGCAACATAAAATCTTCAAAATGCCCTATTGCCACAAGTTTCATTCAAATGTACACTTTTAGAAACCATTTCTGGTCTTTGGGACTAAAGAAAGAAAACTGCTAACCCTGTAATTTAGTGACTGTAATTTATCAGAACATCACCCTACAGTTGAGTCAAGATCAGAAAAGGAACTGAAGAAGGATTTTCAATAATTTGAAGTACACTAAAGTACTTAGTTATCAGTACTAGTTTATTCAGGAGTAACTAGTACTTCATTTGGCCTAGAATGTTCATATGAATCAGCCACAGTAAACAATGGTGAGAAGTTGGAGGAGACTGAGGTGCTTTCATTATTACACAGTGACAAATGTCCTTCCTCCCCAGAGGGTCTCAGAACAAACTCTTACAGGTCTCTCATTTACCCCAAAGCAGACTTCTAGCTAGTCTGCTGACTTGCTCTGACATTATCAATGAAAAAGCAAAAGAACCTAAAACCTAAAAGTATTTGCTGTTTACAGAGTAACACTCCATAAACTGTAGGCAGTAAGAGAGATACAAAAGGAAATGCTGATGGGATCAATAAAGGAAAAGAAGAGAGGACTGCTTAGACCCACATTTACTGGAGGAAATTCCTAACTCATACTACACATTGCCTCTCAAAAGGGAATCAGCTCTTGGGCCCTTAACTAAAGCACTCTAAGGCACAGCCTTACAAAATTACTCCCCCCCAAAACACCTTGCACTAAATCAACAGAACTTATCCATTAAAAAAAAGAAATTTAAATCAATATTACATATAAAGCTGACTTCACATAGTTCCATAAATTGAGTAACTGGAAAAACAAGATTAAAAGAGTGGAAAAAACTGGCAACCATGACAGCGACACGGGACTCAGCCTCACAACCTACAAAGTCACATAAGCCCAGTTCCAGTGCCATTCTCCTGGCAATCCAGGTATGGGACAGCCCTGAAGGGACTCCAAGGGGTGGCATCCAGCTCTCCAAGGATGCGGCAGGAAATGAGATGAGAAGGATAAGGTGTGCAGGTGGGAAGGAGTCAAGATGGAAAAAACGCTATTAAAATAGCAAAATAGCAACTAACAGATTTAAATCATACTTTCTTATCTCTCTGTTTCATCTTCATGGTTCTCTGTTCCACTGAGTATCCCAATTCTCTGGCTGCTGCTGTGAGTTTCTCATCTATGTGTTTCAAGAGACTAGTTTTCTTTTTATCTGTTACGTCTTTAAGTTTTTTCAGCAAAAATAATCTGAAAAAGAAGTAAAAGTCCTCATTATATTACCAGCCACTGTACTGAGTACACAGATGTGGGGAAGCGAAGTGAGCTAAGCTAAGAAACATCAAATTTCATACAAGAAAAAGACTGCAGAAAAATTACAAGTTTTCTCATAATCCCTAATAGATTTTTCTTTTTTTTTTTTTTTTTAGATTTCTTTAAACAGGGAAAAGGCAATATTAGTAAATGTTCAGATATAGCAACTGCATATCTGATTCAATTTAGTATTATCTCTAATACCAATAATAAATATACAAGGGATATTGAAAAAGCTGAGATTAAGCCAAGTTTTGTTTGTTTGTTTGTAGTATGTGGGTAGCTCCCTGGCTGGGAATCCAAACTTAGGCCACAGCGTTGACAGCGCCAGCGCCAAAGCCTTAAGCCACTACACCACCAGGGAACTCCCTAAGCCAAGTTTTAAATTGCATTACTTGATATTGAGATATGGAGAAGTCTGGCATAACAGGAAAAAAAAAACAGTATGTAGACACCAAACAAGGATTTTTTTATTTTTAAAGAACCAGGGGACACTGTTACAATATGTAGATCAGCAGGTCTTTAAAAATGTTATCTTCAAATTTAAGATAAAGTTAGAAAATGAAAAAGGAAAGCAAAGCTGCTTTATAAGCTCATACAAAAGCACAATCTGAAACAATTGTTAAAGGTATATGAGTAGTACAATATACTAATGCCAGTTACAGAAATAATTTTGTCATAAGCAGGTCAAGATTTGTCCCAGCAGAGCAGAAGGTCAAGAGTAAAATGAAACTCAGCTGGGAATGCAAGTCAACCGGCTTCCTCTGTAGCCACTACCAGGATCCCAGAAGGAAATAAACTTCTATTCACTAACATTTGACAGTTTTCCATAGGCTGGGCACTGTAAAAAGCTTAGAACAACACATTACGTATCAGGAAACTGAGGTACAGAGAACAATCGAGTTACTCCAGTTCATAGAGCTAGTAAGGACGGATTCAAGTGTCACAGAAACCATGATCACCAAACCGTCTTCTGATGACAGCACGTATTTACACTAAATGTTTCCTTCAGTCAGATCCAGCTGTGTATCAAGACAATATATTTATATGACCACAAAAAGCAAACTGTCAGGTGTAGGGGCATCGGTCTTTATACAAGTGCGGTCTGGAAAAACCCAGCCACAATGCCTCTATTTTTCATATTACACACCTGGACACTTTCCAGACAGCTTCGTGTTCGACCTCTTTGGCATGGCATAGAGGCCTTCAAATACCCTGTGTCACCTGTTTTCATACTTTTATGCATACACCACCCCCTCGCCTAGAATTCCCTTCCTCCCATTCTTTCTAGTAAGTTTTCATGAATTTATCGTGGCATAGATAAAATGTCTCTATGAAGACTTCCACCTGTATTTGAGGCACTTCATAGCTGTCTCCCACACTTACACATTATGACTATCTTGGTACCAGTGTACTAAGCTTTTGTCTCTCAGATTCAAACTTACTCGCTAACTTGTTTCCTGATGCTTACAGTTGCCAAGTACAAACTGAAAATAATAACCATGAACAATTTTGTACTCTTACATTAAAATCCACTGGAGTACCCTGGACTTTGCAATGGTCACTTGCATAATATTGGTTCACTAAGTTATGCAGACTTTCCAAATGAAACTTTTCGTTATATGATATTCACTCTAATATATCACAATATGAAAAAAAAACAGATCATATTAATATTACTACCAGTTGCATTAGAAAAGTCTTTAGGTAGTGAGAAGCTGTTAAGCTCACAATGGTTATTTTAAGTTTCCCCAATTCTAATTCTTATTTTTGAAACCTTAAATTTTAACCACTGGCAACAAATCCAGTCAGTTTTCTTCTTCTTCTTTTTTTTTTTTTGGTTCATTTGAGAAAATATCTGTATCTGCCAAATACCCATGTCCAAATAACCAGTTTGTAGTCACTCAAGTAAAAGTGGGAATAAGTTCAGCTCACAACTCTTACCACACAAGAGCTTTTTCCTTGAGACAACCCGATAATGAAAAAGTGTTTTCTACTGTCCTATTTCATCACACAAAATGTTAAAAAAAGGTAAGTACTCAATGGCAGAGCTCTAATATATTTTTACTGCTCCACGAATGACAGTCTTAAATGACACTTGCATTACTGCCATGAATAATACAATGACTGCTAATTTGATTCCTGTCAAGGTACCAAAAGTAGTACCCACCACTCATTATTACCTTTGTGCCATTGGTGCAAAATGACATCAATATTATATATAGTTTTGACTTCACAGCCCTCCTAAAAAGGCATCAGGGACCCCTAAGGGTCCACACACTATTTGATACTTGCTGTTTAGCTCATGGTTTCAAATCTGACTGCATATCAGAACCTCACGGGTTACTAGTTAAAAGTAATTTACCTTAAGCTAGTGTTTGGAAAAAAAAAAGGCAATAAATCCACATTTCCCAGTACAGTGAAGCAGGGTGGCAGAGAAAGCTGGGGCAGCAGTCAAGAGGAAAAAGATTATGCAATGGGTTTATCCAAGATCTGATATATTGGATAAAACAAAATACATTTATTCTTTTTATAAGTATCAAATCTGCTTAAACAGTTTTTGGGACCTGCACAAAGTAAGCATTCATTAAATGTAGGGTAAACAAATTTTTAAAACTTCAGTATTGAAATTAGAAAAGTATAATTTTGTATTACATTTAGTCATACTTGGAGTGTGTATTTAAAAAAAAATATTCCTGAGTCCTGTTGTAGATGTACTGAAGTGAAATCTCTACAAGTAGGACCGGTAGAGCTCAAGGTCAAGTACATTTAACCAGTAAATGAGGAGGTTCTGATGTGAAGTCATGTTTTAAACCAGGGCTGGGCAAGATGTCAATTGCCAATCGCAGTCTACTGGTGGACCAGCAGGCAATTTTGGGGTGCCTGCCTGAATAATAAAATAAGTAGCTAGTGGACCATGGCACTTGGAGAAGTAGCCCTTGCCCTGAAAAAGTTTTCCCAGGCCTGTTTTAAACCATTAACTAAATAGCAGTTTGATCTAAGAATAGTCTGTGGACCTCTGGGGGTTCCTGAGATCTTTTAAGAAGTCTTTGAGGTCAAAGGTATTACTAAAATTATTTGCTGAAAACAAAACAAAAAACAAAGGGGGAAAATTCACTCTTAATTTTGTTGTGTAAAGATATATTAAAACTGAATATATCTAGATTTTTTTCTATGTGTATTAGATAATATGAAAATGGAATCATCCTACATTATTCTATCATTTGCTCCCTTCATATATCAAACATCTTTCCAAATCAACATTTTACTATCCTGACATTATGGTATGGACATTCTAGTATCTACCTAAGTTTTCCGAATGCTGGATATGTATGTGTTTCCAATTTTTCATTTTTAGCAATAATCTACACATATAATATACACACATATTTATGTACCTGTTCAAAATTTCTTTAAATAGCTAGAAATGGAATTGCTAACTTGAGGGTAAAAATGTTTACTTAGCACAGTACCTGGCAATGTTAATATATCTGTCATAAGATTTTGGAATAAAGTTGTTTAAATGTGTTTCAAACTGCTCCGATAAAGGTTTAGCTTCTGAGATGAGACGAGATTGGGCGTGTTCAGGGTGCTATGGCTGTAGACAAGTAAAGTTTCTTATACCCTAACCTAATTGTGTATTACCATTCTTTAATCTTTACTAATCCTCACTGGCTGAAATTGTCTTTCTTTGATTACTAGTCAGTTTTGTACAGAGTGAACTAATTTCACTGGGCATAAAAATAATTTGTTTATATCAAATGATCTGCTTAAAGACCTTACACAGATATAGAAATAAACTAAATTAAATGTTCCTAGTAGCTTCTTAAGGAATGTCTCAAAAAGAAAACTAAAACAGCTGTAATATTTGAAAAATATTATAATCTTTTATCCTCTAGGTTTGAGATAAATTATTGGAGGTAGAAAACATCTGAGTGAAATACGTACTCCAATACTTACTTGCTTCTCTTCACCTAAATTATAAATTTATCACCAATTTATTTTTTCTTTTCTGTGTTTTCCAATAAGCTAAAAATATACCAGAACAACCTTGGATTACTTTAGATAACCACTATAACCTTCTTTTTTAAAAAGATGTTAATAAGATCAATAAAAAAATTAGGTGTTTTTGCATGCTAAAGTATTTGTAGAATGAATAAATTATTTATGAACATCTACCATGGGGCAAGTATAGTTGTAAACAACTATAGTTACTAATAAAGATGGAACCAATTTCAATTGAATGATAAATCTGAAGGGCTTCAAAAACTATCAATTTTAAGTTCTATATAAATTATAATAGATACTTTAAGAACTATATAACAGAGACAAGCAACATTTTATAAAACTCGAAGGCATGAGAGGAGAAGAGGTTTTTTGGGACAACTACAAGTTGCTCTTTAAATACACCGTATGTATGTAGCAGTTTAGTGGATGCACTTGGGTTAGTTAGTTAGCTTGAATTGTATATTGCAAATTGGCACTTTTAAAGCACAGGGAATAAAAGTCTTTTTAAAAGCAGGGTATTAAAAGAGGTCTCACAAAATATGATGTACTTATTGTATTTAAAATGATAAAGACAGCCTTCACTTTTACAATGTAAACTACATAGCTGCTGACAAATGGGTTCTAATTGTGTTTGCGGCTGGTATAGTATGGACTGGCTCACTCAGCTCTACTCCAAGCCCCTTCCACACGCAAGCTTGCTGCATTTCCCATACTGTTCTTCAGCTCAAACTCCACATGGGACATAGCTTCTCTTAAGCAGATGCAACTTTGAAATATGAACGGAGGAAGAGATGCTAGGTGGAGACTGTGCTTCTGCTGTGTCACCAGTGAGCACAATCTAGAGACGTTGGATCGCTCTGTTGCAGCTGAGCTCCTAGCACCTAGTCCTCAGCTTCATGGGGATGGGGAGGAAGGGAGTGGCACATACATTTTACTGGCACAGGTTATAGCAAAGACAATGTGGTCCAGAAGCCACTTGTTATGGCAACAGTTCTTCATTTCTCAGTTTCCTGATGGTGGCAGAGACGTGAACTCCACTGGGTGAGTCAGTTATGCCACACAACTGTCATTCGTAGAGGCTAAGGCTGCCCCAAGGCTTTTATGAGCACAGCCTTTAGTGTATTTAATCTTTGTGTGAACTACATTTGGTGGACTCCCACAATAAATTTTTAACGATGGTGTTTAAAAAAGATGTCTACATGTAAAATAAATATTGAAAAATTGTATTTTATAACATTGATTTAAAATATTTACTTTTGTTGTAGTAATTATGAGAATGAATATTTTTCCCTATTTAAAAAAAAAGATGTCTAAAAAGATCTTATGAGTTTGCTTTGGGACAACTGAGGCCAAGATAAAGTAATATTTCCATTCCATAAAAGAATTAATTAAATAAGTTACATATTTTTGATGAAAAGTAGAAAAATAGAATAAATAAGACTACCTGAAATAGTCAGAAATGATTTCTAGAAATCTAGAATTTTGGGGTTACTTCAATTTCCTTTATTATAGCACAAAAATTATAAATCAATATTATAAATAGGAGACTGAAAGTATTTCCTTACCTGACTGCAACGAATACATTATCTCCATTCTGATCAATTATACATTTTTCATTGCTTCATACCACAAAAATTATAAAAAAATATTATAAAGAGGAGAGGGATTGAAATAAAGTATTTTCTTACCTAACTGCAGCAAACACATTATCTCCATTTTGAACAATTATACAGTTTTTCTTTGCTTCATTTGTACCAACATATACAGGAAGCTCATCAGGAGAATCCCTGTTAAGCAAAAGGCATTAAAAATTTAGCTGCCCATAATTTATATTATTAGGTCAGAAGAATTTTAGGTTTATAGACAACAATTTATATCTGCATTTTTAAAAATTGGAATTTGCTAGGTTTAAGCTCTAAGTTTCTTAGGAATATCTACAACAAATCTTATTTGTATAACAGAACCTAAAATTAGGATTCTTAGGAACTAGTTCCTTTAATACTTACATAAAAGAAAGGGCGAATAGGCCTATCAAAAGAAACAGGGAAGATTACATACAATCTTCTCAACTCAAGTTTTATAGTGTATGGAAAAAAAAGGTGGAAAAAATTAAGAAACAGAACAAATAGGATTATAAAACATTAGAGGCAAAAGGATCTGATTCATATATATCTCTAAATTCTTTTATTTTACAATTGAGGGAATTGATATAGAGAAATGAAATGAGCCAAGGTCCTGGTAAGTTAATGGCAAAGCCAGAAGCAGAATCCATGTAACTCGATTCCCAGCTCTTGTACATTCTGCTGTATCGTAACACTTCTCCCTGAGCACGGTCCCTCTGCTTCCTCTATTCTATTATCTTTCAGTTAATCTTTATTTTAAATGACAGCATCTCTACTGGTACAAGTAAGTGCACAAGGTATTTTTCTCCTCAACCTACTTCTTTAACATTCCCAGCATCTTGCACACATCCATTCATGTTCCTATTAGGTACATACAATTATTATCCTCACTTTTACAAGAGAGAAAACTGAGTCAGAGAAATTCATAGTCACTAATGAGTGGCACAGGGTCACCCAGTAATAAACAGATGGGCCAGTCTGACTCCAGAGCACGTTCTTAACTACTGTGGTCCCTGGAAGCAGATGGCTAATTTAAGTCACAAAAGCTACTCTAAATTATCTTCCTTGGACTAAAGAGCTCTTCTAAACCCAAAAGAAAAAAATAACAAGTTTATAACCACAAAGGAAAAACAAGTGAGGTTAACTAAAAACCTAGAGTTCACCCATCCTTGGGTAGGTTAGAATGGCAATAGCAGAACAATAGATGGTCCATGCATAAGCAGTAAGGGGAAATCATGTCCTTCACCTTGGGTGAGACCAGTGAATGTCTATTTATACTCATTAGAAAGAGAGTAACTGTATTTTAGAGGACAGAAAGAAAAAGATCCTTTACCTGAAATACCCCATGTGGAACTGAGTTTTATTATCTCCAATAATAATTGTCTGGAACTCAGGAGGATCATAGTAAAATCTCCAGTGAAGATTAAAATTCAGGGTTGAAGATTTTTTTTTCATTTTATGTTTTCCGGCAAGGATATCATAAGGACCCACTAATCGAAGTCCAAGGCTTGCGGAAAGTGCATCTATAAATTAAATAAGCTTATTCAGACAATAACTTTCTGGAGGCAGATAAGACATAATGCCTTTCATTAGTAAACTATTTCTAAGCCGTCTGTCTTTAAAAACTTTCTAGAGTAAAATAAAAAAACTGTACTTACATTTGAAGATGTTAAATATAAACACTCAAAGGAAAAGAAATCAGGGCTATGAAAATGTGCCACTTACACTTTAGGATTTCATCTTAAATTTATCACTGATTACATATCAAACATTCCATCTGTTTCTTATTTTAGCCAAAGCAAGACTGTTTTGTACTCCTATAAGCCTATCAGAGCTATAAACTTATCCTACCTAATATCATTACTACGTTGTGAGCCTAAAATACTTGTAGCACACTGGGATTAAGGCAGAGGCAAGATAGATAACAAAATTAAAACATTTTCTTCCTCTTTCCTCTACTTCAGCTAATTATCACTGTGGGATTCTTTGCCTCCTTCACAATCTATTTGGCCAACTCTAATGTGCAATGATTCCTTATTTCTCCATTCACAGATCACAGAGGAAGAGTGTTAAATAAAACCAGAGTCACGAAGTCCATTCAAATGTACACGCTTACAATATGAGTTGGGTCTTCGCTGCTTCCCTAAGATGGAGGTAAACACTCCAGGCAGGATGTGGCTATGTAGGAGGTAGAGATGGAGAGTGGAAGAAAATTCTTGGAAGAAATAACATGAATAAAAGCAATTTCTTTGGAGGAGGGAAATGGTTCAGCTTAACTGGAGCTGAGGATAGCACACACTAATTTTTAAAGTAATATAAAAATTAAACCACCCATCTTACTATCCAGTGGTAAGGTTAATAGTCTGGTATACAGTAAGAACATCTTCCCCACCCTATGAAGAGTTATAAACATATAGATATTTTAAAGGGAGATCATGATGTTTTGTAATGTTTTTGTTCTCCATCCTGTTCTCATGTTTTCCCATGCTATTAAATATTCTTTCATGTAATTTTAATACCTGCATAACATTCCCTTGTAGGTACATATTCTACTATTGAAAGACATTTAGTGTTTCTAATTTTTTTCCACTAAACAATGTTTCACTAAACAACTTTGCTAATACATGTTTGTACGCAGCCATGAATCTGTTAAGAGAGATTGCTGCAAAGTTTAAGTATTTAATATACTGCTAAAATTCGTAGTTATCTACCAATATGAGAGTGCTTATCTCCCCCCACCTCATGCTAAAACATTTAAACAGTACAAAATGGTAACAGTGAAAAGTAACTGTTACAACCATTATGAGTTTTTTGGTGTATCCTTTCAGAGACATATAAGCATATAGAAAGTATATCGGAATGTGTGTGTGTATCCTTTATTTAGACTATGAATATCCATTGAATAGATGTATTACTGATAGGCATTTAAGCCATTTCCTTTTTTTTTTTTTTCAATAAATATCATTAAATATACCTTCTCCAAAAGA
The DNA here is from genome assembly GCA_004026885.1 of Lyroderma lyra. Lineage (NCBI taxonomy): Eukaryota > Metazoa > Chordata > Mammalia > Chiroptera > Megadermatidae > Lyroderma > Lyroderma lyra. The sequence goes on from PVJL010001056.1 coordinate 133,904, forward strand.
CAAGTTCCTAGAAGTAGAACTGCTAAGTCATACTAAAACTCCTGCAACATATCAAAGTACTTGGTTTTCCTTCAAACCCTCATCAAAGCAATGTCATGAAATTATTTACCTCTGCCAGGATAATAGGTGACAGTGACATATTATGATGGCATTATTTTATATTTCTCTTATCAGAAACATTTTTGAAAGGATTTCTTTCCTATGAACTGTTTAGAACTTGGGTCCAGTTTCTTAATGTCTTTTCCACTGGTAGAATGATTTGGGAGTAACTCACCAGCAGGCTTTTCAGGATCAAGTTCTTCACAGAACTTCCAGAAGTGATAGAAATCTTCAGGAACAGAAAGCTTGTAATGATTTTCTACTTCCTTGCGAAGGTCACTGGAGACATCAGCTTCACAGGATTTACTTTTCTTCACATCAACTGTTTTTTCACACTGAAAATGGGCATACAAAATGTTGTTTCTCCAAAAAGTAATTTCAATAATTCTATTTATGTAACACTATTGCTCATTTTTGTTCACCCAACTCTTAGATACATGGTTTTTTGTTGTGTTTTTTTTTAACCATATAAATGGTATCTCTAAGTAAAATCGAGGGATTCCCTTGGGCAAAGGAAAAAAAAGGAAAGAACAGTTTATAATATAAAGTGGTCAAGAGGGACCCACACAGCAAGTCTTTAAATACACGAGGGCTGTCTGGAAAGTTTCCAGCCATGTAATATGAAAAATGGAGGTATTTATGGCTGGATTTTTTCCAGACAGCCCTCATATTGAAATCACAGAAACAAACAAGCAAACAAAAAACAAAAAGAAAAGGTAAAGAGTAGGAAAAGAGGAATAAGGAAAAAGCAGGTTTTGCTTTCTTTTGGTAAACAGGATGTCATCTTTTTTTTGTTGTTGTTTAAAGAGATTCAGTGATCACACCAGATGCAAATTGTCAGAAATAACTGGATACAAAGGGATATAGCCGTGAAAACTATTTCACAAAAAGGCCCTTTCATGCCAGGACTATGCTATAAAACTTATCTCCACCATCTCTGCAATACAGGTTCATTACAGAAGTATGCCAGGTTTTATAATGCACATTAGATATCTGACATATTTCTAAAAAGATAAAATGCTTAGTTGGAGGTTTCTTACCATTAGTTTTTTTTAAGCAGCAATTTGATTTTCTTTCTAAAAACCTAGATCCTTTCTTATGGATTAAGTTCCTTCCTTTTTATTCTTCCTTTCCACCTACACCTGTGCTTCTCAACCAGGACCAATTATGCTCCCCGGGAGACACATTTAGTAATGTCTGGAGAGCTTTTTGGTTCCCACAAGTTTTTTTTTTTTGGGGGGGGGGTTACTACTGGCTACTGGGGAAGAACAGGCCAGGGATGTTGCTAAATATCTTACAATGCACACTTATCTGGCCCAAATATCCATAGTGCCAAGGTTAAAAAATTCTAACCTAGAGGTTTCTTCTATTTATAATTCTTTTTTTCTCAGTAGGCTCAAGTTTATTGATATTACTTTAGGTTCATTCAAAGTCTACAAAATGTATTTATGATTCAGATGACACATACAAAAATGTTCCTGACAGCACTGTTTCTAAGGGCAAAAACAAAATAAATGAAAATAAATGCCTATTGACACACAATGGATAGTTACAGGACTTTCAAACAATGGAATATTACACTTAGTGCTAAATGAAGAAAAAAGTCTTTGACAATTACATGCAGAATGATAGCCTTTTTATGAAGTTCAAAACAACAAATAAATATTGTTTAGGCATACACTCATAGGTGATAAAGCTATAGAAAGAAGCAGGGGAAACAAAATTCAGGATGGTAGGCACATTGAATGTAGGTGATCGGAAGTCAGGCAGGTAAGACAAGTGAGGAACACGTGTAGATGTAATTATTGTCAGTGCTTCAGTTCTCAGGCTGGGAAATAGGTTCACAGGTGTTTGTTATATTATTAATAAATAAGGTAAAAAGGACTCTGCATTGGCCAATGATATGCCAAAGATTATGTCTATCTGAGGTCATAAACAAATTAAACAAAAACTGTTGAAATATGGATCCAAAATTAGATGTCAATGATAACAGCAAACAATAACAGTAAAAATAATAATAGTAAAAACAATATATAATAAAAAGTACTCATTATGCACTTACTGTGTGCCAGGCCACTGTTCTAAGTCATTTCTATGGATTAACTCAACCCTCACAACTACCTTATGAGCTATATACTATTTATTCATATTTTACAGGTGAGGAAACAGAAGAAACTTCCCTTAGGGCCCTAATTGGAAAGTAAAAAAACAGGGATTTACTTAAATCCAGGTGGGCTGGCTCCTGGGCACAGGTCCAACTACTGCATACTGTTTCTCCAACTACAAATACTCAACAGTTGGAATGTAAGTTCTGACCTAACCTCCTTTCTGTTCTTTGGTTAGACTTTCAAAGATTGGCTCAGACTTAAGATGTTAGAAAGAAAAGCCTTAATCTACCTTGCTGACAGGCAGTTTGGCATAATGGTGAGGTTGCCTGGGTTGACTCCTTGAGTTCCTTCCAGCTCTGTCACCGTAGGCAAGTTATTTAACCTCTCTCTACCTTGTTTTCTCATCTACAAAAAGGGCACACGTAGTATTCTACTTATAGCATAGGGCTGTTATAAGGAATTCTTTATAAAAATGCAGAGTAGTCCTAGCACAAAATACGTAAATGCTGGCTATTATCATTAGTATAGTCTCCACAGACGCATCTTCATTTTTGATATTTTGTTTCTAACACTATCGCTCTGTCAAAGCAATTCACTGCACCAAAAGGCAATAAAGATTTTTTCAGCTCTGCCTTATTTCACACATCAGTTCAACATCTCCAGATCCCCAATAACTAGAATTTAGGGCAGCTGTCCCCTTCAGACATTTTACCCTTGTGTTTCTAGAAAGCATGACCCAATATGATGAATACCCACAACTATGGCCCTTTAACAGTTAATTAGGCCTTCTAACACTATCTCACCCAATCCAGTTCTAACAGCCAGAGTAATTTTTCTGAAAACTCTATCACAATACTTCTTTTCTGCCTGACTCTCCTTATAGCTACCACAGTAGCTACAGAACTTCTGAAGTCGTTTAAAAGCATGAGAAAATGCACCTACTTTATATCCCCCTCCCTCATTAGTGCCTTTAAGATCAGGTACCCCTTTCTCCCAGGCTCCAGCCAGGCCGAACTTTCCACTGTGACCAAACATCTTCCACACTAATCGCTCTCATTTCTTACTAGCCTTCAACAGCCCTTTCAAACGTGAATTGTCCTAAAAGATTTAACAGCTCCCAGGGACTTGTTAAATCCTCCCAAGTTCCCACAGTACTTCCTACACGTTAGTGTTACAATGCCAAACAAAAAAGTTACAGTAACACGTATTTTCACTTGCGCCCCGCCTCCCTAGGATGGGGGCCCTAAGTGGGGCAGGGGCAGCAGAATTTATCTTCAATCCGCGGCGTCCCGCACAGCGCCTGATGTATTCCAATCAATTTGGCTGGCTGAACGAATGAACCACTGGTTGTCTTAATCAGCTTCTCCAGAACACCGCGCTGGGAGGACAGAAGATGCAAAGCCGCTGTTTTCTCTTGCCCAAACCCCAGCAGAGCAGTGGGAATCAGCGGCCCTAGGCAGGCAGGGTCCCCGGAGCAGCCCGCCGTTCACAGGCACACAGCAGGCGCTCCAGGATTAACTGTATTAACTGTATAAAAGTGACGTGCTGCCCCTCGATTCCCTGGTTTTGACTCCGCAGAGGCTCTGCGGCAGTACCTGCTGCCCCTCCGCGCCGGGCCCGCGCTTCCCACCGCCGCCGCCGCCGACCATCCTGCAGCTGCAGTGCCAGCGAATTCCCGCTTCCTTCCAATGTTTCTGAGCGCCACCGACTGCTTCCGGGTTCAAAAGCCACCAACCCGAATTCCTGCGCCGTCGCGGGAGCGCCAATTTAGAAAAAAGGCTCCGCCCATGCTCCGCCTCCTAAGATACTGAGCGGGGGCCAGCCGAGGCTCCTCCCACTCCCCTTGCTGGAGGAAGGTGCATCTTCCCTTTACCCTGCGTATGTCTCCACGCGGGCTAGCCATCTCCGACTGGAGCGTCTCCCAGAGATGCTCCTGAGACCTCGAATCCCCGAATATGTTTCCGGCCTTCCTCCTCACGTGTTTACCAGGCACAGTGCCCTCAACCCAGCCGGTGTTTTCCCTTGATTTGTACGAGGGCTGTCGGGAAATTATCCAGCCATGTGATATGAAAAATAGAGGCATTTATGGCTGGATTTTTTCCGGACAGCCTTCTTATGTATTTAAAAGATTGAGCTTTTCTTCTCTTCCTCTCCGTCCTCTACTATTACTGCCTAACACTAATTCATTCTCAATTGTCTCCCAGAAACAAATCAATTTCTCTCTCATTCATGCTCTGCACAGTCTTCTCGCTACAACTTAAACTGTTCCCCACATTCTGTTACGCAGTGTAGTCCCTGACCCAGCAGCATCTGCATCCTGTGGAAAGCTTGTTAAAAATTCTGAATCTTAGGCTCTACAGACTCACTGAATCAGAATCTGCATTTCAACAAGATCCGCCCCCCCATTCCTATGCACAACAAAGCTTGAGAGGCACCACCTTTAACTGATGTCCTGGGGTCTCCGTCGCAGTCATCCTGGGTGATGTCCTGCCCCTCACTCCTGAGATGAATTCTCTGTTCCCCGAATCTGTATCTTCCTTTTTCTTGATTTTAACCATTTTTAATAATGTGAATGAAAATTCTATTTATTTTTAAAGTGTGGGTAGTTCCCTGGCTGGGACTCGAACCCAGGCCGCAGGCTTGACAGCAAGAAGCCTAGCCACTACCCCACCAGGGAACTCCGAAAATTCTATTTTTAACATTTGACATTTAATGTCTCATTCTGTTTATATATTTATTCCACAATGACTTTGAAAAAGACTGATAAATTTCACCAAATTTGTTATACTTCTTCAGGGTATCAGTGTCCACTATCTTGAAACAAAGCAATTACTGATAAATGTTTTCATTTATCATTGTTTTAATTGTAGGCACAACAATTTTTGACAGAATTCAGTGAAATTTAGCCTATCAGTATTGGTATATAATAATATAGTATTTACTATGCAACAGTACTGTTCTTAATGCTTCACACATATTGACTTATTTAATCCTTATAACAATTGTTGAGGTAATTACTATTTTTATCTCCACTTTACAGATAAGGTGGTTAAAACTCAGAGAGGTTAAGTGTTGTTCAAGGTCACACAGCAAGCACAGAAGGTGGGATTCAAACCCAAACAGTCTGACAGTCCAGAGTACTCTCAACACTATGTAATATTATCTCTCTAGCAATCAGTGGAGTTTACAGAACTACATAATTGCACTAAATAAGCTCTATAGTTCAGAGAGACACTTGCATTTTTTATACTACCTGAATTAACTTAGGAAATTTATACCTAAAGGATGCATTGTTTTTACTGTATCCTTTCAACTTTCCTTTAATCAGGAGGGTGGACAGAACTTTGGGTCCCTTGTTTTCCAAATTATCAGTAAAAAATGAAATGAGGATATGCAACAATTAGATATTTTCTGCCGCCATAAGTTGGTTGGGATTTCTTTGTCAGTACTTTGGGAAAAATAACTGCCTGGTTACTGAGGCTGGTTGGTGCTTTTCCCATGTTTACATGATTTTCTGGAAGTTCTCAAATAAAATTCGGAGGAAATGGTTTGAAATTACAAATTTTTTATCCTTCTAATCCTTTGTTTTCCTCTAATGAATTGGTCTTACTTAAGATCCTCCTGAGATTTGTGCCTTTGAAAAAATATATAATTATTTTTTTAAATAAAAGTTTGTCTATCAAACCAAAGTTTTCCTAGAATTAAGCTACAGCATGTTCATCGATTTGTATAAAATTGTTGACCTTGCTTGAGGAGAAAATTACATTTATTTGGATTAATTTTCCTTTTTTGCCAAGTTTTGGGTAACATAATTATCATCAACATACCTTAAAATATACGTTTTTGTTAGTGATGGTGCTGGTGGACTTCTACAGAAAAATCGTCTGTACGAAAACGGAAATGATTGGTGATTGCCAGGGCCTTTGATTTGCCATTAAAGAATTACAATATGATATTTTAAAATGTATGTTTTTATAAAAGTATATGTAAAAGAAGATACATGGACATGATTCTGTAAATTTGTAACAAATGAGAATACAGACATGCACTACCAGAACTATATAGAACTGGTATAGTTCAGTGTTCTCAAACCAAATAGAAGGCTAAAAAAGAAAAGGATCCTAACCACAATACAGGTTGAGAATCACACTGCAACAATAGTAGCTATAAAAAGTAGCTAAAAGTTAACTGGACTTACTATTTAGATGGTAGGCTGTTAGTGAAAAATGGATTAATAAAAGACTGAAAATGATATCAAGCATTCCTTTGTATTCTTTAAAAGAGTGACTAATTCCAGGAGTCAGCTAACTTTAAGCTTCTGATCAAAGAGAAATATTTTTAAAAGTAGTATTTATTTCTTTGTATGCTTTCAAGATTATGATGTCACATCCTGCTTCTTGAATAAACACTTCTTTCTGCTAATAAAGACATGACAGGATGCCATTTAGGATTCCAAGTCTCAGCATATAGCCAGACCCTTCACATTGAAGCAGTATTCAGGGCATGATAACACATGAAGTGGCACATGAGTAAGGAATTATAGCCTTAGACAAGTCAATTCATAAGGCCATCTGAATGGTAGAAACCATTCATCCTAGCCATTGCCCAGCCTTGAAAGATAACATCAGCTTTGAAAAGACCCACAGCCCTAGGTCATTCAGATTCTCAGTCTATCCTTTTAGGAACTATTGCTCCTGAGAAACCTGACTAGGGAAATCCAGGTGGTTGTGTTAAATCTAGAGGAAATGAGAAGGTGGGAGGGGTCAATGTTTGTCAAAACTGTAAGATTAAAAGTTAGCAGAATCTTCAGGCAGAGCTGATCCCAAGGGTTACTATACTGATGGACTGCAGATGAGCTATTGCATTAACCTTTGACATCACATGCTGACTCTATCTGTGACCACTTGACCCTCACAAACTATTCAACTAAGCAGTGACCAAGCTATGCTTGGTCTGCCCAACTATTCTTAATCCATATCAATAGCCCTGGGACCACGTAGCAGCCTTCAGTTTGTACTACCTGGTTGATTCACAGACATCTTTAAAATGCTTCAAAGTGTCCCAAATCTTCACATTTACACTGGATAAAAACTCCAGATGATTCACTAATTCACTTTTTTTCTACTACAATTTCTTGGAATCCAGCTCCAAGTACAAACTGGCACATAATATGTGCAGTAAATACCAATTTATTCTCTGGTTTTCATTGGTGAATAGCAATCACCATCATTAATTAATTGCTCATTCTTTCATCACTCAGTGATTTATTCATTAGAAATATTATTATATAAAAGAAAAGCAGCAAAACAGAGTTAATATTGTCAAGAGAGCAACACTACAATGGAGGCTGAAGGCCTCCAGGAAGCTGAACTAACAACATACCTCCTCCATGTGAAACTGAACTTCCGAACAGGGCTAAACCAAACAGCTACATCTTCATCCAGTTCCTGGACTGTCTCTGCATCACTGAACTCGCTATTAAAAAATAGAGTTTTCACCTAGCAATAGACATAAGCAATTAATCATGTACAAGTATAGCAGAGTGCAAGTCTGCTTCCCAGCATCAATCCCAGCTCTTTGAAAGCAACATGTGTAACTCCTTTGGGAGCCCCCCTTTTTCTGTCTTTATAAACTCTGTCCCTTTTTTCCTTCCTCAGAACACAGACACAAATTTGTGTCCCCCAAATAAAGGGATCTGCAATTCCTAAAAAGACTCCCAAATAAAGATGTTGCTTGCCTTGCAGTGTTTGGTTTAAACTTATTGACAAGTTAAGTGCCAACTATGTAACAGAAATATGTGAGGCCCTTGAGAAGCCAAGGTGATTCAGTCGCTCTGTTCCTGGAGCTCACAGTCTATGGAAGACTCCTAGACATAGTACGGTCAGTATTCCTGTTATTCACATTAAAAGAGGCATAAGAATTATCTAAGTCATTGTCATACTACAAACGTCTAGACATGTTGTTTCAGGTCTGCATTTTCATTGATGGGTCTCAGGCCTCTTTTACAAGGACACTAATTCCTACTCACCTCCCAAAGACTCCACCTACTAATACTACAGTCATATTGAGCATTAGGTTTCAACATGTGAATTGATTCAGGGAGAAGGAGGCACAAACATTCACTCCATAGAACCTGCCCGGTAAATTATTTCTGGATAAATGGAAAATTCTTTTTTTTCCTTTAACATCTAGGAAATATGATTCATGAAAATAGGTGGTTTTCCTCTTTTTAGGGAGATACATTTTCTCACTACTAACATAGCGTCTAAATTCCAGGCCTTTTCTTTTGGTAAACCATCACCATGAGATTGACGACAAAGGCTTTAGATGCTGACTGTAAAAATAAAGAGGTAAACTCTGTTTCGTGTCTCTTTAGGTTTTATTTTCTCTTTTTAAGGAAGTATATTTTTTCTCAGGGCTGTTTATTCCCAGGGCTGTTAGACTTAAAGCACACTGTCATGGCTACAGATGCAGTAACACGGTATCTTTATAAGCTTTTCTGCTTAAATCAGGGAAATTTTGCTAGATTAAATTAGCCACAGGAGGGCTCCACTACAGTTTCTGGGGGGAAAAAAATCTGCAGTTCTACTGTGCTAGCATGCAATTGTATCTCTGCAGTTTTCAATACCTCATACCTATTTATAAAGGTGAAAAACAAGCCAGGGCATGTAGCTCAGGTACATTTTAGAATGTTCATTAAAAAATTCCAGACAATTTTCTAGAAACCTGGAGTATATTTCTGTGGGAAATAGCATAAAAATGAGACTTAGAATTATAAGCTCTGATTAATTTTTGTCTAAAGCATTTGAAAATTTACAGCAACAATTTATATTCAGGGTATACAATTTGTGGGTGTCTAATGCATGAAACATGCACTTACAGTTATGCATTATCCATTATTTTTCTTACTGTCATTCAAAAAGGCTTTTATTATAATCCAGTTTGATGGGCTAGATCCTGCATGCCTTTATTTCATCTATAGCAGTGCTTCCTAACATGTGTCTACAGGATGATAATAGCTAGTACAGGAAGAAAAGTGGGGGACTTCCCAGTGAAACAGAATTGAATGCAATTCCTTACAGCAGAACTTGTCAGCACCTCACTCTGAATCTCTGAGAGAGGCATTTTATGCACCTTGTGGTTCTTCTTTAGGGAATAAAAGCAAGTTTTCAAAAGTTGCTATATCAAAAAAAAAAATGCCTGAAAAGATAATCTAAAATCTGAGACCATACCTATTCTGAGAAATGGTTAAAAACACATGGAAAATAGAAATTGTTCTATGCCTGATGCTTTTGGTATTTCCTCTTACACCTCACTCTCAGGGGTCACAGCAACTCCTACAGGATTTATAGTATGGGGCCAGACCCAGCAACAATCTGGACACCAGAGTTTTGAAGTTCTTACTCATTCTCTTGCAGTGGTTAATGACTGCACTTACTATTTTGTTTATTTATTTTTTTTTAGAGATGCAACAGAGAGTTTATTGAAGAGAAAGTACACTCCAAAGAGGTAGGAGCAGCTTGAACAAAGAAAGTGGCTCAAGAGCCTGTTTATTTTTAATTTGGAAAAAAAGGTAGTAGCCAAGGAGTCTCATAAATACAAAATCTCAGTGATGGATATGACCATGTTTGAGCTCGAGGGGAAGAAATAGACATGTAGGAGAGACGAAGGGGGAGCACTTCGACAAGTTGAGTTTTGAAGAAAAATCATGAGTCCTCCTCATTTTACAAGGATATCAGTCTATATATCATCAAACACAACAATAGACAATAAGCACTTTAAAAAAGTCATATTTGTGGCTAAATAGCAATTCAAATCACACTTCCTAAGAACTCACTGAAAATCATAAGTGATTATCTTTCTCTGAGCAGATAAATTTTTCTTTGTTTTGACGAATCTACTCTCCAGGTCACCCCACTATTTTATTCCCTAGAATGATTCCATTGACTAGTCTTTTCCCTCTTTTACATGTCTCCCCCCTTATACCTTTTAAACATACCAAAAGATTAAACCAAAGCAGCCTGCCATGCTGGAGACTTCTGATTGGCATTTTTATTTATCTGGGTTGTGAAAAAGAAGAATGGTGAGGATGAGCTGCCAAAGTCCTTGAATATAGGACTGCAAATAGAAACCCTTCTCATATGGGACGTGCCACATCAAACCCTACTACCAGGATAAGGAAATAAAGAGGTAAAATAAACATAGGTTTGAGCTCAAGAAAAATGTGCTGTGTGGTTAGCAGTAGGGGAGGTAGGAGAACACAATGGGGCAAGTAACTGCCAGACATGCTCTTCTGCTAGAGGTTCTTCTTAAAAGCTACTCAGATACGGAGCGAATTGAATTCACTGCCCCATCTATGTCTTATGTCATCATCCAGTATCTCCTACTGAGATTACTCCCTTAATCAAAATGGGATGTCATATTAGCCCGTACTTTGACCATCCTTTACCTTCCCTCACTTTTGTTCCCTTGTTTATGTTATTCTCCACTTCTCATTTTGGAAAGTTTTCTCCGGGGTTCTGAATAGACAGTGTTGGTTTGAATCTCTGATACTTCACTTCCCAGCTATGTAATTGGACAAATGACTGGATCTTACTAGGCTTTAATTTTCTCACATGCAACTGCAGATTATAATAGTACCCACTTCACAAGGTTGTTGAAGGGATTAAGTAATAATATGAATAGAAAACGCCACATTGAACTATTAGTATTACATAGCCTTGAAGTTTCAAATTCAAATCCCACTTCCTTAAAAAGTCTTCTCTGATAATCCATGTTGGAAAGGATAGCTTCCTTTGGTAATTTCTTACAGTGCTTGAGTTCTGATGACCACAGAGCCATAGTATACATGGCTTTGTGTTCTAATTATTTGTGTACATGTTTTCTCATCTGAACTAGAGGGAAATTTTATGGATGGCAGGGAGTGTGTCTTATGCAGTAGCTAGCACAGTGCTGTGTATATAGCAGACATCCCATAAATTATTATTAAATCAAAAAGTAGAATGGACAGTTTAATAAATTGGTTGAGTGAGTCAATGATTTAGGTGGTCAAAAACCAGTTTTATAACTCTGAATCCATTACTCACAGGAAAGGCATAGAAGTGTCTGAAGGAGTCAAGAGGATTTCTAGAAAATGCAGCTCCTGGGGACCCAGAGGCACCTGAGTGAGTGGAATCAACTCCACTTTCTCATGGAAGGGCTTACCTGAGAGGAAAGACTTTAACTTTTAATGAAGCTTGAATTTTTAACCTATTGCAGCAGACTGAACATATACATCACTTAATCAAGACTAATTTGTAATGACTTGACATTGCCAGAGGACTTTTTGTTATCTGAATGTGGCTATAAGAGTTTTTAATCCAAATGCAAGCAGAAAAGCCTGCCCAAAAGAGTGGATTTGAATGGCAAATGGGAAAATAAAATTGTTTTCTGATGTCACCCCAGGAATCCCACTGCTCATGTAATGGTTTCATGAGGCTGACTTAGTGTCGACCTTGACCTGTCTGTCGTACAGCAACTAGAGGTAGAAGTGTTTGCAGGGAGGGGAATAAAAGCCATTAGAGGGAAACAGGGGGCAAGAAAGCATGTTCCTTTCAGAAAGGGAAAGAAATGCTGCTGTGGGAGGGTTACATGGATCCTCATCTTTTATTTCTCTCTCCCTTCTTTCCCCTCATGAAGTGCTAGATTTGTGAAAATTAATAAATTGAAGCCTCACTTAAAATAAAATTGGGAGGCTAGAAGACAACTCTAATATACACTATTAACTCCAACTAGGAAGAGACATATTTTGCATCTCCAACAGAAAGTGACACTACTTCACCATCTCAGGAGGAAGATTCCTCCCTGCTTAATGATGGCCCAGCCAATGGGAGGGCTGCCACGACTCAGCCAATGCAGGCACCACACGTTGAACTTTCAGTTTCTGCCAATGGAACCTTCGTTTACAACAGTGTCTCCCAAGTCCATAAAAGAGCATTCCTCTCCTTTATTTCTCTAGACTTCATGCCTAGTTCACCACTATTAGGCCGCTTGTTGCAATTCTTTGTTGTTCCCCCCAAAAAACCCATTTTACTGAAGAAATACCTGGCTATCTGTTTGGTTAAGGTTGACGGCCCTCTCATCTTCTCCTGCAGCTACCACTCTGAGTTACTGCCCAGCTTTTGTTTCTTGAGTGCCACAGCACGAGCCAGCATTCAAATTTGCTGGACTCTCAGGAAAGTTCTGATTCTTCCAAATCTCTACTAGATTTTTATTAATGTTGCTATTGGGATGTAATTGCCAGTTGCCACAGTATTCTGTGCAAACAGAAGTCCTTTTATTCTGTAGGATGCTTTCAGGCAGTGTCGGTCACAGAATGAATTGCTATATAAGCAGTTTGTTTACAGGTTGCACCGTTGGCAGGCAAGCCCTTGAGATGTTATCATTTATATTAGTTGCACCTGAACTCTATGTGTGAGCAGTGTGCACAAAATATTATGTGTGAAATTGTGAACTCTTACTTAAGCATTCATTGGAATTAGCTTGGGCAGGGGAGGAAAAGATGCATTTTGAGGGCTGGCAAAAATAGGAACTAGGTAGATTTGTTTGTGTTTTTTAATGTGTAGGGATTTGCATAATAATGAAGCCAGGATTGGCTGTAGCATCATAGCAACCACTGGTTCAGTGGCCAAAGGTAGAAACTAAGTTGAGGATGTTTATTTTATCATTTCTCCAACTTCTTTTCATCTGTGCCTTATTATTGCTTCTACAGTCCCCACTGCCTCCCATTTATGTCCCACATCAGAGCCCTGCCGAAGTTTATTATTTTGGGATAGTAGCCCCTATTCTAGACTTTTCTGTCCTTCTATAATAGTTTACCAATGCTAAGAGAAAAGCTAGCAAGTATGACATACAAATCAAACTCATGCTATTAGTGAGTGTCAATTGTTGAAAGTCTGACATTTGGGACTTGAGAGACCTGTTTTTAAATTAAATTGTGGTGGGAAAAATAAACTTTGGAAGATACTGTGCAGCATGGGTCCCAGCTTGAGCCAAAACGCTAAGGAATTTTTTCTCACTGGGGATTTGGCTGGAGGGAAGTGGTGTCTGTGGTGCTTGGGGGAAGGTAAGAATGCCAAGGACAGCTTGACGGTTACCAAGATGTTGCTTTTCAGAGCATAGATTCTATAGCCACAAAGCCTGGGGACAGGTTCCAGTTCAACTACTTATTGGCTGTTGACAATTTTGGACAAGGTGCTTAATCTCTTATACCCCATTTGAAAATGGAGACACTAGTAGGAATATGTTTCTCAGAGGTATTTTGAGTTCATTTGTATAAACTACTTCAAGCAGTGCACGGCACATATTATGTGCTCTGTAAGTGCTGAGTGTTAGTACTGTTGCGTTTCTTCAGCCTTTTTTGGGAGATGCTTTTCTGAGCAAGGTGAGGAGAGGGGATGCAGGAAACCCTCTGTGAGACCCAGGAACACAAGCAGCACTGATTTCCAATCAAAAAGTGTGACCCAGAGAGGGAAAAAGAACTACCTGCCTGTGACTTTGAGGAGTATGACATGACCTTGATGAAGCAACAACCCCCGGCTTCAGGACCTCCAGGGTCTCTCTCTTTGGGAACATCAGGGAAAAGTACAGATTTCACGGAGAGACCAGCACCGATGCTGTTGGTAAGGCAACTAGCGCTGCTGAAGGCAGCTGAAGTGGAAGAGCTCGCGAGGCCTGTTTGTGCATATAGAAGCCATCCCCTAAGCACTCTCAGAAATACTGTCACGGGACCTTTCAGGGGGCCAAAGACCTGTATTGTAAGGGCAGGGATAGGACCGAGTTTAACCCAAGCTATAACTCAGTATGACCCATCAGGATGTAAAAGGTGGAGAGGCCTTGGGAAACGCCAATTATAACAATAAAAGTTGTGAAATCTACCAACGCTCAGGAAGAGTCTCTTGGAGACTGCTCTATTTGTTGTCTTTTTATCTTGTCTTTAGCTCCTTCATTGACGACGTGGTTGTTCCTTGAGTATCTGAGTTTTAGACATATCGTCGGGCTCATCTATGGGAACCAGAAACCAAACTAGGAAGATAATTACTTACTGACTTTACCCAAGGTTTGGGATTCTTTCTTGTAGATGCTGCCTCAAATCTACCATCCTTGCCTTCCATGTTCAATATTACTAATTAATAAAATGAAGTTATTGGAAACACTGATACAAATGTTACTAGCAAAGCCGAGATAATAATGGAGCCGTTATTGATGGCTCTGTGCCTGCTGCTGATGTAATTTACTTTAACCATTGTCATTTCAATTCTAGGTCAGCGTAAAGAGATCAGGGTGTGCCTCTTTCCTTGTCGAATGAAAGAGCTGGCACTTGGTGCTGAGCGCTGAATTTGCCTCTGCTCCAGTAGGGGTAGACCTGTGATCAGCATTTTAGAGTTTAGCACTTAACTGCTCTCTAAACAATCACTTCATATATGCAAGTGCTGTCTTTCCAGACAGATGGTCATTTCTTGGGGGCAAGAGTCCTCTTACACTTTGTGGGTATTTGCAATGTTTACCAGAGTTCAGAATATAATAAAGGTTTAATAAATATTTAATTGCTTCCATAAAAAAATCAGTGAAATAAAGCAAACATTTTTTCTTTCAGTTCATATAGCATTTACATTCTTTTTGCTCAAATGTTATTAATATTTCAACTGTTAGAAAAGATTAATCCTACCTACTTCCCTTATTTCTCCACACCTTCCATTGGAATATGGCTAGTATGGACATACTAGGGAAGACATTGATTCCATGTCAATAATCTGAAACAAAAAATGAGAATTTATAAGAAAGTTAATCTTGTGTTTTTTAAACTCAGATCTATTGTGAATTAGCAGTGATGGTGAAAACACACAGAATGCAATGGCAATCTAGTGCGTCTGAGTAACATTACACTAATGCGTTAAAATGAGCATGTGGTAGAACAGAATGTAGAAATGAAAAACAAGTCTTTGCAGATGAATCCTTATTAATTTATATAAAAGCGCATCTCATTTTGTCCCCATTTCGTTGGAGCAAAATTCTGCTAACCATACAATTACCAGACATTTACTTGCATGATTTCCCTTGTGTATTTTTATACACACTACATTTTGAGAATACAATTGAGAATTAAATTTTTGCTCACAATTGCTCTCTTTTACTGCTTTGACACAGAAATTAATAGACTTCTCTATGAGGATTGTGCCTTTCTTTTTCCAAATGCTGAACACAATGTTAAATTTAAAGAGCAGGCAATGCAATTCCTTGAACACAAAACAATTCATTCAAACCTCCTACTCAGCTACTTCCACTCAAGTGCTCCTTGTTAGTCCTTTTCCTTCTTTTTCTTTCTCATTTTCATCTGTCCAGGGCAGGAGAGCTATAGCTGTTGGAACCTCTCAACTCCCCTCAAGGGGTGTGCATTAGTTTGCCAAAGCTGCCATAACAAAATATCACAGATTGAGTGGCCATAACAACACATTTCTGAGTGGCCAGAAATTTATTTTCTCTAATTCTAGAGGCTAGAGAAGTCTGTGATCAAGTTGTTGTCAGGTTTGTTTTTTTCTGAGGCCTCTCTACTTGACTTGCAGATGACTGCCTTCTCACTGTGTCCTCACCAAGTCACGCCCTACCAGTGTTTTTTGTGTCCCCATCTCTTTTTGTAAGGACACCACCAGACATATTGGATTATGGCCCACCTTTATGACCTCACTTTAACTTAATTACTTCCTTAAAGATACTATCTCTAAATAGAGTCACATTTTAAAGTATAGGGGTTAGAGCTCCAACATATGAATTTTGCAAGGACACATTCAGCCCACAACAGGGTGTTATTTGAAAATGTTGTTTCTGTATTGTCTTGTTCTAATTAGAATAAAGATACATTAAGTACCAAGCATAATTCTTGAAATATTGGAAGTAGATGCCACTTTCCAAATATATAGCAAATAGTTCTCTCCTCTTCTCTTAAATGACTAAATCAGTAATTTTCAGTGAAGGCAGAATAGCTCTTGGTAGAATTTCAGAAAATTTCTGGAAGTTTTTGTTTGTCACAATGATTGGAATATGACATAGCATCTGATAATTTCTGTAGCAGCTACACATTAAACTACATTTAAAAAATTACAATTTGCTTTATTTTTGCTTACAGTTTATAATTATAAAATATATCACAATTTTATTATATTTTATAATTTATATTATAATTAGGCATTTTATTATATTTTTTAGATTAATTATCTATGAATTTCATAACATAATCATAATGATAACATTACAAAATATTTGTGTTAAAAAGAGGTATTGAGTTTGATATGGTTGAGACTATCTGCACTGAATATTAAACTTTTTAAGGGCAGGCATGTCTCATATTCCTCTTTCCCCCCAAACTCTAAACCACTTATGGTACACAGAAGGTGTTCAATGTATAGTTGAAATTAAGTGAATGCTTTACTTAGATGTTCTTTTATTTTAACCATTGTGGAAATGCTGAAGAAGGAGAAATTTTAATAGTTCTGCATCACAATTAATATTTTCACCGATTTCTGAGTATCTTAGAGCAATTTACTATTCATCAATAAATGAGAATAAAAAGCTCATGAGATTAACTGGTCATAGAGGTAGGAGCAGAACCAGAATATTTATGTTCTGGTGGCCAGAGGAAGAGAGAATGTCAAGGAAGGCAATATTAATATTACATGCCTTGATTCCCTGATTTTATAGAGATTAATTTTTACACTGAGGATTGCCTTGCTTTGTAATCATGTGAAGTTGATTCTGGATGTTTCCCTAAATGGAACCTTTTGTAATCCCATCCCTTCACATTCAAAAGAAAAGAAAGATGAAAAATGATTAGGAATCTGACCGAAGAATCTCCCACTCGTTACTCCTACATCTGGGAAAACAAACAAATAAAAATACTAGTTTGGTAATGTCAGTGTTGCAGTCATGTTCCTTGGGAAGCAGAATCTGAGGTCAGCAGGTAAAAAGTTAATCAGAGGGCATTCTCACTCTGTGGACAAGAAGGAAAGGAAGCAGGATTGTGCAAAGGAAGAAGTTGGGCTGCAATAAAATCTTGATAAAGGCCTCAGCTGACCCCAAGGGGAATACTGAAACTGAAGCCTTTTTGAATTTTCCCAAGTTTCAGGGGTGATGGTTGGACTTCTGTACCCATATTCACCAGTCCCTGGGTACAGGCTGATCCCAGAAAGAACACGACCTTGAGTAAGCTGCCCGTTACCATCTGGGAATGATTCCCAAACAGGGATTCAAATGAGAGCTGTGAGCTGCCAGCACTCCCAGCAACCAGTGGAGTGGGGTCACGGTCTGAAGGGGTATTAGCGTGGTTCATTATGGTGTCTGTCCACTGGATCACAAACCCACTTTCCTGGCATTCTGCTTAAAACCAGCAGATGCCCTGCAGATTCAAGCCTGTGATGTTCAACGTTATAAGTAAAATGGGGTCCTGATACAGTCAGTCCCTCTCTGACTTGTCAACTCTTCCTACCCTCTCTTTGAGAATTTATAGTTTTCCCTTTTTTCCTGAAAACCAATATGAAGAATAAGACCAATGTATCAAATCTGAAAATACTCAATTTGATACCCCATCTAAAGCAGATGGAAGAACACTTCTTTCCTGCTGTAATAACAATTTTTCCCTTTTATTGGATTGAGATGGTCAAATTTCTGATTCTGTGTGGGAACTATTAAACAAATAAAATAATTTTGTTTAAGTGTTTTCCTCTCATCTCTCTTTTAAATGATGCACTGAATTAAGCCACTAACATGTACACTCAACTCCTTGTTCTCTTCATCATACTTTGTTTCCTGTTTAAAATGAAATTTTTTTTTGCTCCCTTCTTGTCAGATGCTTCTATTGGAATTTCTCAAATACTGTCCTCAGATGATCCCCCAAATTCAAATTCCTCAGCTGAAAGACTTGGGTTCCTTACTCAAACTAATTTTAGCACTCAAACAATTTAAGAGGCTGATGTTTCTTTTTCCTGACAAGGAGAAGCTTTCTGTTTTGATGCCAGAAAAATCTATTTTGATTTCATACCAGTGGCTGAAAAATTTGTGATACTGTTGGCATAAAAACTAAGCAGAAAATTCAAAGTAATATTACTTATAGTTTTGTGTGGCATGGGGGTGTTATCATATATTTGCACTAAGCATTTTTATATTTACAGAATTATATATGAATTCTCTGCTTTTCATTTCCCTTAATTTGTGGATCAGACTGTTCAGATTATGTTACATTATTGAACATGATGCTCAAGAAGGCATGTCCCCTTTGTATTTTGCTCAGAGCTTAAGCAGTTCCTTGACCATCTGAATTGTTTTTTCTTCATTGGTTTGTTGTTTCATATTATACAGACCTTGGGCTTTGATTTTTCTATGTCTGTTGTCTTTGGTGTAACTTTGGAAGGCAGGTGACCTACACAGGCCCCAGGGGTCACCTAGCAGCTTTAAAGAGGGGTGTGGTATTCTCCTGTGTTATGCTTTTGTGTCTGGCTCTTTAACATTATTTGTGAGATTCACTCATATTTTTGCATTGTTTTGTGGATTATCCATTGTCTTTGCTGTGTTGGGGGACATCTTGAAATTTCCTGTTCCCTCACACCTTAGTTTTAGTCCATCATCAAGTCCGGTTAATGTAATCCTCAAACATATCTAAAATCTTGCTGCTTTCTGCCATCTCCTCAAACATTACTCAGGTTTCAGCCAGCAGTACTTGCTTAAATGCTGCAATTGTCTTTTTTAAAATTTATTTTAAAGTTATAGTTGACATACAATATTATATTACTTTCAGGTTTATAGCACAGTGATGAGACATTTATATATTGCAGTGGTTTTTTGCTGAGTGCCTTCATTTCCCTTTCTACTTCCCACCAATCCTGTCTGCATATGCAGCCAACATGACTTTTCAACAAAAACAGATTATTTCATGTTAGTCACGCACTTGAAACATTTTCTGGATTCCCATTGCATTCAGGATAATGCCCAAAGCCCACACATGGTCTGTAGGGCCCTGCGTGACCTTGTTTCTGCTAACACCACCCCCACCCTCTCCTACCACCTCCTCCAGCCTAACAGGTGTTTCCCTTTTCTCCAAAGAGCCAAACTCTTCCCTGTTCTCAACTATGATACATGTTATTTTTCCTACTTGTATAAACTTGCCACCCTCCGTCAATCTGGCAAATTCCCACTCAATTGTTTCTCGGAGAGGCTGCCTTCTCTTAGGGACTCATCTACATGAAGTCTCCCTGTCATTTTCATTTACAGTGATTGACACAACCAACATGTTACAGTGTGATTGTTTAATGCTTATCTTCCCAGTAGCCTGTGGGCACTATGGGGCCATGTCTGTTTTGTTCACTGTTGTATTTAGCACAGTGTTTGGTGCAAAATGGCAGCCTCAAAATATTTCTGGTGTGAACAAGTGGTTAATGTGGAGTTTCAGGGATTATAGAAAAGTTTCACAGAAAATGTATTAAGGGGAATTTTGATTTTTACCTTTTGGATATGAGGCTGAAAATAGGTAAATTGGATATCAGGGTTTCAGAGCACCTTGCAGTTCAACCAATCAATGCAGGCAACCATTCACTCAATAAACTGTTCTGGCCAAAATGCCATCTTTCATTTTAGAGAAATGTGACCCCTAAATTACAAGCAGCACAAAAACTATGCCAGAGTTCCAGTTTGAAACTTTAAAGCTGACTACATGCATAAGAACTACATCTTTAGGCACAACATTCACCCCAGCCCTGCTTCTGCTCTCTTTCTCTACCACCGTAGCGAATAGACAATACGTAATTTATTAAGTAAATGTGCAGTGAATACGATTAGACGTTGACCAAGATCTCTTTGGGCCACAAGAGGGAGCTGTTTAAATTCTTGTTAAATATAAAGAAACAATTGAAAGAGAAAAAATTTGGCAATCTTAAGTTTGGCCAGATGGACACCTATTTATATGAAATTGACTCTGGAATTCCATATATTTTTTAAGCTACAAAAATTCCAATTCCTTTTACCTGCAATGTAATTTGCATTTTAAATAGTGTTATTAAAGGCAGAGAATTGTTTTTGCCTTAAAATCTAACTTTAAGTTCAATTTAACTAGTGTGAAAAACTGTAAGTGTGCAACTAAGTGACCAAGAGATGAAAAATCCCTTTCAAAATTAATCTATTTTCTAGACACCTAATAAACAGTATCAGGAAGGAAATAAGCTTCTCTTTTAAAAATCACTGTTTCTTTCAATAATGAGTCTATAAGATTTTTAAATACTTAAATATCTGTGAAAATCATCAGATTTTTAAAAGCAATGCAAAAATTGTAACTTTTTTAAAAAGAGAACTTATTGAGAACTTATTTCTTAAGAACACTGAAATTTAATTATAGACACATTTACATACCAAGAGTTCAGTTATACGGTAGCTAGCTGGTTACAACTGCTAATCCTCGTGGTCACCCTGAGAAGGCAGTTGAATTGTGGAAAGGGACTTGACCCAAGGGCAGAACTATGTTTTTTACGGAGAAGTTAGTGAGAGGGCCCATTGGTGCATTGTTTGGAGTCAAGTGACCAATAGCAATAACGCCACTAGTAACAGTCACTGTCAATACAAGTCAGGCACTGTGCAAATCATGTCATGTCTACTATCTCATTTATTCACAGTCTTGTAAGGTAGCAATTATTGTTTTCATCATTGAGGTGAGAAAACTGAAGCTTAAAGAGAAAGGTTAAGTGACTTGTATAAGCTGTTAAGTGGGGGATCCATGATTTGAATCCCCCTTTTGGGTAAGTCTCCCTAAATGGAATTCCACTCAATCAGAAAATCTGATTGTGGGTAGAATAACTAGGCCTCAGGGTAAAATGCCTTTCCCCCTATGATGGGTCATTGTACATTCTTATCCTCATTTTGAGCACCAGAATTGTGCCAAGATTGTCTTCTTCCCCTGAAATGTTTTCTCTTAAGAAGGGAAAGGAAACCTTTTATAGTTGGGAAAGGGCAGTTGCATCTGGATGATTGTCAGTAAACAGCAAATGTGGTAAAGATGCTAGTTTTCTGCTGACTCACCCGTGTGAGGTCGAGCCATGTGCGAACACAAACTTTTCTGAATCATGAAGAACATACACCATTTAATGTTAAAAGACAAGTCATCAAAAATGTTCTAAGCTGGTGACTTTTAAAAAAATTCCTACATTTTGCTATAGTTGTCTAGAGCTCGAGTGTGTGTTTTGAGTAAATATCTAAGCATGTCCTATAAACAAAAATCTAAATAACACCTTTCTGGCTCAGGGTGGGACTGCAGCTCACAACTTACAGGGGGAACAGAAAGGTCAAAATCTTGCTAATGATCATTTATTTCTGCCGGTATTTTCTCTTTACCTCTATCCTCAACCCTATTCCTAACTGGGCTCCTTAAGTCCTTGGAAAACACTGCTGATATTTTTAATTGGAGTACTTATGAGAAAATGGCATTCCTGAATTTAAAAATAAATGACCTATTTCTCATCCTTTAATTTGTTCTAATGTCTCCTCATGTCTTTACTCATTTATTTTTGTTTTGTTTTTGTTTTTGTTTTTGTTTTTGTTTTATGAACCAGTTGCAGAGTTTGAATGAGTTTTTAAGGACTGAGAATCACAGTGCCTTGGGATTCCTATGCTTTCTACTATTAATGCAGAGTCAAGCTTGTCTGGCTTTTAATTTCAGTGGTTGATCAAGGTCCAGCCCCATGACTGGGATTAGGACTGGGACATAACTTTGACCACAAAGACATGTATTCAAACAGCAGCAGATATGAGTAGGTTCTCTGGGAAATACACAAGCTTAGACTCAAATCTTAGGCATCAATTCCCTGCAGGGTTGCCAGTTTAAACATAGGCTGCTCAATTAAATCTGAATTTTGAATAAACAAGGAATAATTTTTTAAGTATAAGTATGTCTTAAGTATAAGTATGTCCCAAATATTACATGGGAGAATCTTGTGTTAAAAATTATTGCTTATTTAAAATTTATATTCAGCTGGGTGTCTTATATTTGTATTTACTGAATCTGGCAATGATGCCTCACTCATCAGTGGAACTGAGTGTTTAAGAGTACATGCTCTGGCACCAGACCTCCAGGATGACTTGCTAGCTATGTGAACTTCGCAAATCACTTAGCTTCTCATCTGTAAAATGAAGATAATTATAATCTCTTACCTTAGAGTTCTTTTATCAGGATAAAATGAATTAATGCATTAAAACATTTAATAATCAAGTAAATACTTGATAAAATGTTGGCTCTTATTATTAACCTATTATTATTATTATTATTACTTTCAGAGATGTTCCTCATCCCTAAAATTGGGGATAATAGTATCTCCTCACAGTATAGTAGTAGTTATTATGAGAACTAAATAAGATAGTATATGGAAAGCATTTGGCACAGAGTACAACTTGCTTTACCAAAATAGTTAAACTTCTTTTATGAAGTTTCTATGTCATCAGAACATTTTCTTTCATCTACCTTAAAGGATTGCAGAGGACTGAAGATATAGCACCTTGTGGATAGGTCTTTGAAAGGTAGAGAGAGAGAGAGAGAGAGAGAGAGAGAGAGAGAGTTAGTTAGTTTAGTAGATGGCTTCTTCTTGACACCCTGATTACATATACACTTGGTTGAGCTTCTAAGTTTATTCAAAGATTCTGAGTCCCAGAAGAGTAAATGACTGGGTCAAGTTCAAGCCACTTAGGTATATCAAAAAGTAAGACAAGACCTACTCCTTGGGTGGGTGGGGCTTGAAAGCTTATGAGGCATGGAGGTAAAAAGCCTCTTGTCATGTATGGCCATTTGACTAGGTTACATAACTGTGCCCCCACCACTCTCTAGAATGCTGGAGCTCCCACTTACTCGTAAGTGATGGTAGGAAAGGGATGTGGAGCTCCCTCACTGGGACGTGAGCACAGTAGCCTGTTGAACAGCCCACAGAGGCACCTTCTGGAATTAATGAATCTTCCCGAGAGGCTCATTCGTTCCCAGGGAAAGACTTGAGTACCAGGGAGAATAGTTATTTACCCAGATAGGTCAGAGGGACTGTTGAATATAAATTCAAGGTCTAATAATTTTTATTATCTATTAATAGCTGAGATATTGAAGGTCTGTGAACACTGAAATCTGAAGCTACTGAGAGCTATGTGTTTGCAATATTGATGAAGCTTTCATCCTATCATCAATTTCTATCTTGAAAATCATTAAACACAGTATAGAAAGAAATAAAGCATTTTCATCCTATTCTTTATTCTCAAGATTGCTCTGTGGGGCCATCTGAATAGAGTGCTCCTATTCTCCTATTTCAAGCAAAGGCCAGAGAAGAAAAATGAAGCTCAGAGCCTAGTCCATGGGTTTAGCTTTGCCTGGAGAGGAAACTAGATGAGGTGACGAGCAAGGCCAAAGATGAAGAAAGTCTATCTGCCTCTTAGACATAAAAGAGTGCCCCAAGGTTAGAGGTACTAGAACTAGAATGAAGTAAAGATCTAATACATTTAATTTCACCTGTTGGTTTACTGACAAGGACACCACAATCCAAGGCAGTCTGGAGACTTCCATAAGGCCACATATCCAGTTAGTGATGGGATTGGAATCAGAACCTTGTTTTCTTGTCTCTTTGGCTGTTGTTGATTTTGTGAGATGACAATTGCCATCCTTCACAGATGCCAACCTGACGTTCACTGAAAACATGAACCTGTTAGAGAAAGAAGCTGGAGGAAGGATGCTGCACCCTTGTAGGGCTGAGTATAACTTTAGGAGATGGGAAAATGGTTCATATTGTACTTCAAATGCCCAGATATTTTAAGAGTCAGTGTGGTTTTTACATGTAGTTT
The DNA here is from genome assembly GCA_004026885.1 of Lyroderma lyra. NCBI lineage: Eukaryota > Metazoa > Chordata > Mammalia > Chiroptera > Megadermatidae > Lyroderma > Lyroderma lyra. Next base: position 157,987 of record PVJL010001056.1, read on the forward strand.
ATCCCTTCCAGAAAGTGCGTATGTGTAGGTGATGGGCATGGGAGGAGGAGGTTGGGACAGGGAATATATCAATGGACACCATACTGTATGTATATGTGTGTGTGTGTGTGTGTGTGTGTGTGTGTGTGTGTGTGTATCCCAAGACTTGATTCCTGCTTATACATACAGTGTTTATATGTCACTTGAGGGAAGCAGAACAATCACATGAGTAACCATGAGAGGGTGATGACTCATTGTCTTACAGGCAACCAACCCTTAAATGATGTTTTTCAAGCTAAAGTGTAGCCCATTATTCTGATCCTTGGGTGAACCAACTTCCATGAGTCACTCCAGTGAGGAACACAGTTCTGTCTCATTAAGATGGCATTATGTGGCTTATAAGGAGATTTAGGAGTCTCAAATATAGGGCTCCTATTTAATATAAGATAACATACCAGTGGTCTACAGATGCATTTTTACAAGTTTAAAATTTTTGCACAGAAATTGCTGTCATATGATTATATCAGGAATAGGCACCAAAGTATTTTCCCAGGGACATTATAGGCATTTTCCTTTCTTCAGTCCATTTTCAGATGTTTGCTCTTTTCTATCTTGTGTCTTCCAGGGCCAGACGTTTATTTGTTATTTGAATTTTTAGTGCCACTTTAACAATAGTTGAAGGTATTATGCTCAGTGCTCTACGTTTTGCAAAGATGGAAAAGACATACCTTTCCCCAAGGGAGTGTGTAATCCAGAGAGAGGTGGGGAGAGCAGGAGAGCGAAAGGAAGTGGGAGGGAATAAGACAGGTACTGAGATTCCTTTACCACAAGGCAGGAGGTAACTGGAAAGGTACTCAAACATCCTACATGAACTGGGGAGTAAATCCACTTCAGAGGCAGCCCTTAGGAGAGAAAGGGAGGAAATAGGAAGGACTGCATGGAGAAGGTGGCATTTGCACTGATTTGTGAAGAATGAATAGGCCCAATGGTGCAAAGCTGAGAAGTGCATCAGGGATGAATGAATAGCCCAGACTGGCTAGAAAATAGGTAACTTTGAGGGAGTTAGTGGAGATAAGATTGAAAAAAATGCTCTCGAGAGAACACTGTTTGAGGAGGAGTTTGACTTAAGTTGATAGCCAGAGGGGGAAGCCTTGAAAATCAGTGAGCACAGAAGTGATTATGCAGTCAAATAATGACCATTGTTCTTCGTGACACTTTCATTAGAAATAAACAAATGGTAAACAATCTAGCTGATATGGAGACTTTCAAGAACAACTAATGGTGAATTGCATAACTAATGACACCCTATCTTCTACACTGTTTATATGTTTGTCTCTTTGTTTGCATCAATGGCGTGAAGGCTATAAAGTACTACTTAGGGAATCATCAAAAGAACACATGCACCAATGTGGATGAATCATGCAACATGAAAGAAGCCAGACTGAAAAGATTATTTGCATACATTTATATGACATTCTGAAAAAAGCAAGACTATATAGGTGTAGAACAAATTGGTGCACCAGAATTGAGGGGTGGAGAGTGTCTGACTATGAAGGGACAACATGAAGGAGCTCTTTATGGTGTTGGAGTGGTTCTGTATGCTGTGTGTGGTGGTTACAAAAAATCTATATATACATGTTATAGCTCTTAAAAATGAACATTAAAAAGTTCTACTGTGTGAAAAAAATTGTACTGCATGTAAACTTAAAACATAAATAAACTAGAAAAAGAAGTTTTTCTTGTTTAGATAGTTTTCTGGAAAAAATATTTTTTGTTGCCCAGTTTTTCAAGAACTGGCAATTACTTTGTAGTTTACATGGCAAGTCTATATAGATGTATTTAATTAATATATAATTAATCGATATAGTCACATATATAATTAATATACAAAATTTATATAGTAATATTTTTATATAATTAATTCATACATAGTAACATATAATTAACATAACATGTAAGTAATATAATTACTTAATATAGAGTAATATATACTTATTTATATATTAATACATTTAATTAATCAGAATAATTATCTAACTATGGGTATAAGAAAAACTAGCTATATTTTCTCAAATGTCAGGAACTTTATTAAGGTTTCATTGGCCCTGTTGTACTAAATAGATGAAACTTGAAAATAGTATAGCAATTGTTTTTACAGTGACTTCTCCTGAATTCTTTATATTTTAAGAATTTTTATACATTCTTCTCCCAATCCTGTTTGTTAGAAATTTGCTTAATAAACTTTTTATTATAATCATATTAAATGTAAACCTCAGATGAAACTGAAGCTCACAAATATTGATTTAGTGGTGTGCAAATAAATAAAGTTTGTTTTTGAAGTCTGGTTGCTGTACACACTTTGCTATCAGTAGAGAATCTCAATGATAGTTGACTGTGTTTTCAAAATATGAGGGCTGTCCAGGAAGTATCCAGCCATGTAATATGAAAAATAAAGGCATTTATGGCTGGATTTTTTTCCAGACAGCCCTTGTAAAACTATTATAGCATATAATCCATTATCAAAGTTGTAAATCACACTATTAATGTGCTGTAGAAAGAAAGTAAAGGGCTTTGTTGTTTATTATAGTCCAGTATAAAAAAAGAGATTGACTTATTAAGTTCCAAATTATTTCATTATATGTTTTTTTTGAAGCTTCTTTCTAGTTACTTTAACTCACTATGCGTTTTATACTAAAATGGTGGTTGATAATTCTTTTAAAATAACACAATTTCTTTTAATTTAAACCTGTTTTAACTTTGTAGAATAATAGATTTCACTATTTAAGTTCTGTGTTCCTCAACTCCAAACTGTGATTACAGTTTGCATATTAATAGGTGTTGTGCTCCCAGACAGAGAGAGGGCACCGACCTAATCTAGCATCTCTTTGAGACGCAAAGGGCTGCAGTCACAAACCACAAAAAATTGGGTGGCATGGGATAGAATGAACAATTTAGATGTCCATTGATGTTTTTAGTTTTTTTCCTCATGAATTACCATCATTGATTACAAAGGGCAATTTTATGTTGCCAGAGTTATCTTAAAGTTAGAAAAATTAAGTTGTCAAGATGTTAATTAAGGTCCTTAAAATGTGCTAGGATCCTGCCCTCATCAGACATAATTTGAACATCTTCATTTGTGAGTTTTATTTCTACGGCACCAGTCCTATTTCTGCCCCACTGTCATTGGACAAAATCCTGCCTGAGCCTTTCATGTATTCTGCCTGTCTCTGTTCTTCCTTCATTTACACAGCTGCAGAACTCACTGACAAAGCAGGAATATTTAAAATTCTGTAAGAAATTCTTACTGTCCTTAAATTAAAATCCCAAATCCTCAATAGGACTCCAAAGGCTGAAATGATCTGGCCCTGGCCCACTCTTGCAGCTGCAATCTTATTGCTTTAGTTCTTCCCTTTAGTACTTGCCTTGGCACAGGTCCTCTCCACCTGAAATGCTCTTTCTAGAATGCTCTTCCCCACTCAGTCTTCAGATCCCTGTTTGAGCATCCCTTTCCAGAGCTGACCTCTCTGAACCCTCAGACTGAGTCAGCTCCCCTTTCTATTAATATCTTTTATTTCTCCGTAGAAGCACCTGTCAAAATTGTAATTGAGCAATTACTTATGAAATTATTTGCTATTTTCCCTGATAGAATTAGCTCCATGCTTAGAGGAAATACATCTGTCTTATGCACTGATGTTTCTCCAGAGCTCAGCTAAGTGCCTTGTTCACAGCGTTTGTGCAATGAAATACTGTTGAATAAATAAATGAAAAACCAAGGCAACCATAACTTTAAGTATAATTAAAATTTTTTTTTAGTTAGCATTATTGAATGACTCAAGTGGTGAAATGAAAAGGGACACAGTTGTTTTTAGCCTGTATATCCATGGGTCTCAAACATTATTGTACATACCATCACCTGGGGAGCCTTTTAAACATGGAGCTTCTTAGGCTCCATTCATGGAAACACGGATTTCCTACATTTGGAGTGGTGGCCAGGAATTTGCATGCATAATGAGCAACCTGGGTGATTTTAATGCAGGTGTTCGAGGAACATGCTTTGAGGACTACTGTGAGATAATGATTTTTATATAAAACCAGCCCAAAGTTATATTAACAACAGCATTCATGGAAGTGGTTTGGATATGGTGGTCTCATTCAATAAAGCTACCCTTGGAAACTGGTTTGCAACCCTAAGGAAAATGTAAAAATAGACCTCTTATAATTGCATAGTAATTAAGAGGTAGCAATAATTGAAAATGTTAATTGTAAAATTGAGTTTGAATGCTGTATCTAAATAGTAAATAAACCAAAGGGCCTGATGCTCTTCAAATTAGTAAATCAATGAGTGCTAATATTATGCTAGAATATAGGAATCAGTTATGATGATAAAAGACTAATTTTTCTAAATTATTGCTTTACAGAAACCCAAGTCCTTTCTATCCTATCCTCTCAACAGCATGGGTAGCAGAGATCTACATAGTTCTTCTTGAAAACTATCAGTTCAGTGTCTCTACTATCACTTCTGGCAGATACATCAGTATGTGTTTTAGATAGGGTGAGAATGGTTTTATATGTCTTCCAGTATGATCACTCAATTTCACACCAGGTGATGGTCATTATGAGTCAATATAAACACAAATATAATCCAGAGGCAAAGATTATATTTTTTCTCCCTTTATTTAAATGTATTCAACTTGCGGGCAAAACTCAAGGCAGATTGGATCCTCTGGGCTTTTCCTTTAACAGGGCAACAGAAGGGGAAGAATATGAAGAGTATGGCTTAAGGGAATGAGCTGCTTCTGACTGCTCTGTTTCTTCATTACATGTTTTTGTTAGAAGTGCCATACGTACATTATACTGTGTCTTTTTGAGAACTTTTCCCAATGTAACTATCTAAGAAATTACCTCTCCATTTAAATTAAGCACCCTTAAAGATACCAATTCACTGTCTTTAAGCTGCATTCTATATAGAAATTACTGCTTGAGAGATTTCCTGAGAGTGTTGAGGTTTGTCAGATCTTAGTACCAACAATCCTATTCTAGGATTCAGCATTCAATTTGTATCACATAGCCTGCTGGTTGCAGGCTGAGTTAAAATCTATCAGAAGAACAAAAATGACATAATAGGTCATGTTTGAATTGTCATTGTATCTCTGCTCCGTAATACATTTCTATTATATTTAAGGCTTTGGATTCTGAAATAACACATTTGTTTAGAAAACCATAGTTTCTTGAATTTCTGTATCAATGCCCCTTTAAAAATCAGTGTGTGTGTGTGTATGAGAGAGAGAAAGAGAGAAAGAGAGAGAGAGAGAATAGTGAAAATAGCCTTTTTCAACATCATGATGTCTTTTGTTTAGTTGGAGGCCTCCCTTTGAAGTGAAGTTGTCATCAAACACGATCAATCAGTATCCTCAGTTAAAGTGTCCAGGTATCAATTTATCTGTATCGATCCTTCAGTTAGTAGCTGTTTTCAATGTTACTCACAGTATTAAAAGTCATCAGAGGAAAAATCTTGCAGGACCTGGCATCCAAGTAGGGAAGACACAACCCTGGGAAGATAAATTTCCCATGTACTCTGCCACCCAGACTAACCTGTTTAATCCCCAGAGGCATGGCCACCCCACTGGAATCCTATGTATCCTTCCCATTTGATAGAGAGATCAAAAGCTTGGGCAGTGGTTGTGGTCCTGGAATGAGCATAACTACTTTACGCTACAGGAACTATACGTGGCACACGTGTGGGACTTCCACCAGGTAGAGGCTATATTGGTAAACTCTTTTTTCTGAAGATAAAAGATCTCAGGCTTGCTTGAGTCAATGTTGCCAACAGGGAGCTATCCAGGGTGCTGGACTCTGCCATCAGCACTTGCTGACCATGTAAATCTGACTCCCTGTAGTTTGGCTTCTCTGCTTGCCCTGAAACTTGCCATTTTGTCAAAAAGCAGTCAGTGCCTACTGCCTGAACCAAACTCTGCCCTCTGGTCTAACCTATGCCTGACCTGGCCTTGCCTCACCTCTACATCACCTAACCTGTGCCTGTTGTAGCTGTGACAATGTCTGCTGTGGCAACTGCCCTAGTACAATAATATCCTAGATCAATGATTCCCAAACATGGGTCTGAATCAGGGTCTTGACTATCATGATCAGAATCTCTGGGAGTGGGGCTAGGAATTGGGAGGTTCATTGCCTTAGATTAATTTCTTGGTTCTCTTGCCATGTTTCCTTTGAAAGTTGGGTCTAATTTCTCTGTTTTTCTCTTTTACTCAATGGAAAACAAATCATAGATCTGAATTTTTAGAGAAATGACTGAAGAAGAGTGTATTAAAAACCCATACCCTATGGAAAACAATATGGAAATTCCTCAAAAGATTAAAAATCGCATAATCCCACTCCTGAGTATTTATCTGAAAGAACTGGAGGCAAGTTTTTGAAAAGATAGTAGCACTTCTCCTGTTCATTGCAGTGCTATTCACAACAGTCAAAATATGACAACAATGTAAATGTCCATGGAAGGATGAATGGATAAAGAAAATGTGATATCTAAATACAATTGAACATTATTCAGCCTTAAGAAAGAAGGAAGGTCTGATGTGCTACGCCGTGGATGAGTCTTAAGGACACTATGCTAATTGAAATAAGTCAGTTACAAAAAGACAAATACTATGTGATTTCACTTCTATGAGGTATCTAATGTAGTCAAACTCAGAGAAACAGAAAGCAAAGTGGTGGTTGCCATGGGGTCTGGGGAGGGGGAAATGGGGAGTTGTTTAACGTGAATAGAGCTTCAGTTTTACAAGATGAAAAAGTTCTAGAGATTTGTTGAATAACAAATGTGAATATATTAAACATTACTGAACACTTAAAAAGGTTAAGATAGTAAATTTTATATGTTTTTTGCCACAATAAAAAAATACCCTGAGACATATTATATTTTAAGGCAATTCAGTTCAAGGTATAAGTGAATAAATTGATTGGTAAGTAGATCCATATATGTACCAGGCTCTAGTTACTTTACATGTTATAGGCATGCCACACTTTCCTTCCCCCTCCTGCTATAAGAATTTTATTTAATACTTCTGCTAATACTGTCTGTTTTGGAGTACGACTGCTTTATAGAAAAGGATGTTGTAGAAATGGTTTATATCCATATCTTGTATCAGAACTTAGGGAATACTAGCACACTCATTTCTCTGGGTCACAGTTTCAATTAAACTGGTTTAAATTCATTGATATTATTTGTTTTTTTTTTAACATTTAATTTCAGCCTAAGTGCTAGAAACCTACAGAATTGCAAGAGCTTTTAGCAACCAAAGGTTCACTGTGTCACTATTAACCAGTAGTGTTTAACATGTAAGTGAATGTAATGTGAAAAACTATTTGAGTAACAAGTGCTCAAGAAACTTATTTAACTTTTTCTTTAGAGTGTCTAGAGAAGTTCTCATATTCTTGACTAAATTTGACCCCTTTCCCACTAAGCCTACCTTAAAACTCAGATAAACCTTTGGTATGGTTTTGCAATTCCTCAGAGCTATTGGATAAATAACTCCTGGGGATATAGCCTGAAACAACCCATCTCTAAAATAAAGAGAAAATCAAGCTTTATGAACCATCTGTGACAAAATACTTGTGACAATGTCAGGCTTCTGTTCAAGTACAAAAAATACTTGTTGTGGAGGAACTAACTTAGAGGAATATATACATCCTAAACCCAGGTGGAGCATGACTGGTGGCCATTGGCTGTCACATCAAGAGAAGGCACATCTAATTTCCTATCAACATAAGTTACCTCTCAGATTTCTCAGAGCCACGTATATCCTTGCTAAAGGCAGTCAACTCCAATTTCTCTTTACTTCAGGCCCATTCCAACCCTGCACATCTGATTCCAGAGTTGTGATTCCTACTTACCTTTCCTTGTTTCCAAGTGTGGCTGGGTACTCCAACTCCTTGGCACATACTTATGGATGTCTAGACACATGTTTTTGTTAAGGAAAGAGGATTACCTTATTATTACCATTCTCTGGAAAAGTTGTTCTGACCTGAGTTAAAAATTTCTCACTACATACACTTATAGACATAACTTGGAATTACTGAATAATAGAATCTGAGATAACTCCAGGAGAAAATTTATGTTTATCTCAACCACAGATGTCAACACCATAAAAGATTTTGTCATTAGTCAGGTATGACTCCATCTGCCATCCCTCTTAAGATATATGTTTAAGGGGTTAAAAATTTATTTACATCAATTGTTTTTTCTATTTCTGTCCAAGACTGATGAGATTATAAAAGAATTAGATGAAGTGATGGGCTTTGAACTTCACTCATGTCTTTTACGTTATTCGAGGCTTTCTTATAAATCTTTCTTGGGTATCTTAAAGACAGGGATTTTACCTTTCTTCTCTATTGGTTGTTGAAAATCTAAAATTTGCTTCATATAGGGGCAAATGTAGGGGTGTTACCTTTCTAGATTATGATTTCACAAGGACTGTTAAACACTTGAAATCCACTTAACTATGATGGTAGACTATATGTAAAAGAAAATTTGCAAGAAATTCCCAGTCTTCGTAAAGTCTCTATTACATCCACAAAATTCAGAATAGCTCTAATATATGTATCTTCTGGAAGGACATTTTCTCTCATTATAAAAAGGATACATGGTCTGACATGTAGGAAATGTGGGACATACTTAAAAGTATTAAGTAATCTTGAGAATTAGTATTGTTATCCCAAGTTTACAGATGAGAAAACTGAGGCTTAGAGGCTGTGTGAGTGGTAGAATAGAGATTTAAACCTATGTTGGTTTGGTTCCAAAATCCAAATTCTTAATCATGAATCCACCTTTTTCCACTTACTGTTAAGTTGTGAGCATTTTCCCGTATCTTAAAATATTTCTATTAAAATGTGACTAATGGCTGCTTGCTATTCTACCATATGGGTATACCATAATTTACTTAATTGGCATTGCTCTACTGAACATTTGTTTCCATTGATGTTTATATTATAAATATTCACATTATAAATGGCCATGGTCATTGGCCTTTTATCTGTATCTCTGATTATTATTTGATTAGCGTAAGTTTCTAGAAGTGTACTAACTGTAACAAAGAATATTAATGTCAACATGGCTCTAGATGGTACCTACTTTTATAAAAAAATGGTATCAATTTATATGGAAATTTCACCAGAAACTTGAATACACTGAAGATTGTTATTACAGATTTCTAGCAATTTCAAAAGTAAAAAAATCACATTTTTATTTCAATTGTATTTGATTATTAGGGAAGTTCAGTTCTTTTGATCCATGCCTTTGGGTAAAGCCAGGTTGTGCCCTTACATGATGCGGACTTGGTTCCAGCAACAAAAATACTTGCTTCATGAAGCTTACGTTATAGTGGAGAGAGGGAAAGCAATAATAAAAATTAACATGTAGTAGGTAAAATGTTGCTATGGAGAAACATAAAGCAGCTAAAGGTGATAGGAGGTTCAGGTGGAGGGTCTACAGCATGAAATACAGCAATCAGGGAATTCTTATCTGAGGAGGTAACGTTTGAATAATGAAAAAAAAAGCTTCTTTTACATGTTGAGGGAGCAAATTGTTTAGAATTTAGATTTTGGGGGAAGGACTTTCCACGCTGAAGGAATAGAAAGAAACAAAAGCCTTGAGGCAAAAATGTGCTGGTATGTTCAAGGAACAGGAAGAAAGCACTTGTACATGGAAGTCATGTTTTGGAAACATTTTTCTGGTTGTGGGTTTCAGAACAGATTAGAAAAGAGGGAAGGCAGAAATTGCTAGTGGTCACTAATATATGTTCATCTTTTATTCTTTTTTTTTTTTTTTTTTTGCTTTTTGGTATGTGGGTAGCTCCACTGACTGGGAATCGAACCCAGGCCGCAGCGCTGACAGCGCCAGCGCCAAAGCCTTAAGCCACTACACCACCAGGGAACTCCCTCATCTTTTATTCTTGAACACAAAGGTAAACTTTGTTTCCCTGCCTCCTATGAAGTTGGGTGCAGCCATGTGGCTGAGTTCAAAATACAAATGCAAATGATATGACTTACATCCAGGTCAGAAAGACCATCATTTATCTCTGTCTGTCGCTTTCGCTTTCTTTCTCTCTTTCTGTCTCTGTCTCTCTCCTACCCTCCCTCCCTCCATTTCTGCAGTAACTCTGGAGACAGTGTGTTGACAATAGGTAGAGCTACAAGATGAAGTATCAAGGAAATTAGTTCCAGTGTACGTAGATGTCCAGAGTATAATATAAAATCCTTTGCTATTACTGTCATATTTATTTTAAAATACCTAAAATTTGCTGAATGGACATTATAAATTTTCTCTTGATTACATCATACCTTCCATGAAAATGCTATTGCTAAAGTCTAATTTATTGTACTCTATCAATATATCTCAAATGACATCATACTTTTTCATATTTGCATCCAAATATAGAAAAAGAGGTGAGAAGTGCTAGCAATCTGGCCATCAAACTTGGCCACAAATGAAAATAGAGCATATATTAAGACAAAGACAATGTGTTTAACAGATGACAATCTGATTGACTTGAAAAGAGAAAACTAAGAGAAATAAACTTCCAGCTATGAGTCTTTTCCTCAACTAATATGACATTATAGAATTATTTAAAAAATGTGAAATGGTGAAAACACTGAGGGATTGCAATTATGATTAAATTAGATGTCTATTACTGGTTAAAATGTAGAAGAAATTACTCTCATGTCAAACAACAAATGGTATGCTGTGTGGCTTTTAGATATGAAGTACATCTTATAAGTCAAAATGAATAGGAAATTCCTTGAGGAAGCTAGCAAACCCAATAAAAGCTAAAGATCTTGAAGCTGATTCTCCCATCTTTTCTCTCAGTATACACTCCCAAGAAAGCTTGTGGTTTAAAACCCACTAACAAGCCAATGACTTCCAGACCTCTTGGTATGACCTCTTCACTGAACATTAGATATGGATATCCAACTGTTTTCTTAACATGTACTTTCTGAGCTGATAAGAATTTCCAACTTAATATTTTCTATATAGAATTCTTCTTTGGGCTCTCCTACTCTACCCTACTTCAGATGGCACAATCATACAGCCAATTACTTTAGCCCCAAACCAAGGGGTCCTTGCTTTCTCTTTTTCTCTTATTCTCCACAGTCAAGTCCTATTAGTTCTACCTTTAAAATATATCTCATATCTATACACCATCAGCTTCTGCTGACTTTTGCAAAAATCTACTAACTGCTCTTTTGTTTTCACTATTACCCCCATAATTTATTCTATACATAGCAGAGTCATCTTTTTATTTATTTATTTATTATGAAAAGCTAGTTGCTATTCTAGGCAGAGTAATCTTTTAAAAATAGATCATGTCCTCCCCCCCGCCCCTGCTAAAAACTCTCCAGTGGATTCCTGTCATACTCATTGCCAAGTCTATGAAGCCTTACATGAGCTAGCTCTTGCCCACCTCCCTGATGACATCCCTTCCCTCTCTCCTGCTCTGGTTCACAACATTCCTGCCACATGAGTGTTAAGGTTTTGGTACTTTTAGTTTTCCCTCCCTAACATCCTCAGGTGTCTGACTTCTTATTCTTTACGTCTTAGCTCAAATACCACCTTCTCAGAAAGGCCTTTCCTGACCAACACAGTAACTTCAATCACATTATTGCCTTTTGTTTTCTTCAAGGTACTCACCACTAATTGAAATGATTGTGCTCATTGTTTTCTAGTTCAGTGCTTAACAACCCCTACTGAAATGTTAGCTCCAGAGGATCAGGTCATTTTCTGTTATTCGTCCTTTTACCCAGTACCTGGCTCGTGGTAGGCTCTTATTAAAATTATTTGTTCAAGGAATGGATAAATGAATGAATTCTACACATGTCCTTTGCACCAGATCCTGGTTTTTTATTCAAAAAGATAGAATGACACATGATGCTGTCTGTACCTCTGTGGGCAAAGAGGTTTGGAAGAGTGGAGGAGGCAGGGACTTCGGAGTTAGACAGACCTGAGTTCTGCAACTTGGCTCTATAAGATGGTGACCTAGGATTTCTAGTTATGATGGTGAAGTAGGTAAATGCTGTGCTTACATCCTCTCCTGACCACATCAAACTTACAACTAAACTACAGAACATACAGCGTAGTTCAAACAAGAAGGGAGCTCCCATAATGTCACCTTATTTCTTAACAGAAACTTTGCAGGCCAGAAGGGATTGGCATGAAATATTCAAAGTGATGAAAAGCAAGAACCTACAATGAAGATTACTCTATCCAGCAAAGCTATCATTTAGAATTGAAGGAAAGATAAAGACCTTCCCAGACAAGAAAAAGTTGAAGTTCATTATTATCAAATCTGTATTAGAAGAAATTGTAAAGGAACTTATTTAAATAGAAGAAGAAAACAATATGGATTATAAAATGGCAATAACTACTTATCTATGAACGATTACTTTAAATGAAAATGGATTATATTTCATGAAAAATGGAAACAAACTATCAAAAAAGCTGGGGTAGTAATACTTATACCATATAAAACAAAGGCTGTAACAAGAGACAAAGAAGGACAAAGTAATCCACCTTCTAGGTATTTATCCAAAGAAACTTAAAACACTACTTCAAAGGGACATATGCATCTGAATGTTCATTGCAGCATCATTTACAATAGGCAAGATATGGAGTCATCCTGGGTGTCCCAGAATGGATGAATGGATAAAGAAGAGGTGGTACATATATACAATGGAGTATTACTCAGCCATCAAAAAAATAAAATAAAATATTGCCATCGGCAATAACATAGGTGGACCTAGAGGATATTATGCTGAATGGGTCAGTCAGAGAAATTTCATATGATTTCACTTATATGTGAAATCTAAAGAACAAAATAAACAGAATAGAACCAAACTTATAGATACATAGACATAACATTTTGAGGATTGCCAGGTGGGAGGGGGTTTGAAGGTATGGGTGAAAAAGGGGAAGGAATTAAGAAGTACAAATCAGTAGTTACAAAATAGTAATGGGGTTATAAAGTTTAGCATAGGGAATATTGTCAATAATACTGCAATAACTGTGTATGGTGTCAGATGGGTATTAGATTTATTGGGTGATCATGTCCTAAGTTACATAAATGTCTAACTACTATGTTGTACACCTATATATAATATTGTATTCAGATAATAAAATACTGTAATTAAAAATAAAATAAAATTTTAAAAAGATGGTGACCTTAGACAAATTTTCTACCTTTTCTGACCTCATTTTTTCTATAGTGTCACGTGATTACAGGTGCTGCTAGAATTTTTCAGTAACATCTATAAAATTCAAGTCTAGCTGATATTAGTAGAAGCTGTATCAGTAACTTATGAATAGCATATCATCACAGGCAAGAATATATACATGTACATGCACATTGTTGCGCTGAACAATGACTAATTCCTCAATTCCTTAGGGAATAACTTTCTATTATGAAACAAATAAGTCCTTAACAGCTTTATTTAATTTTTGTTAATTGGTATTAATATGTTAAATTTATAGAAACCAAACCCACACACACAAACTACCTCATTCTAGAGTTTTAACCCTGTAGGATAAGAATCATTAAGCTTGCCATTCAAGAAATTCCTGAATTTTTTTATTAACAAATAGGTCAAGGAGAAAGATATTGAGGGACCCCTTCGAAGTGCTCTTAAACTTCTCAATATCAATCAATAAATGGAATTGTTCAAATGAACACCATTTTTGCTTAGAAATCTGTGTGTGTGTATAATGTTTTTCTCTCCCTTTTCTCCCAGAAGAGATAATGAAATAAATGTATTTCTTCAGCAGCAGCTTTCAGGAAAGCCTGTTAATAACTTTTCAGATAGGTTAATTTTGCTCCATATTTTGAGGTTATTTTTTGGCATTTGATAGGTAGAGTGAGTCACAAAATGAGAATTGAAAGTTGGAAGTGATCTTGATATCATGTAATCTAAACTCCCTTGGCATCTTTCTTAAATATAAAAATATATTGTTAATTTTTAATACTATTTTCAAGTCTTTGCAAAAGACTATGCTTTTCATAATTATATGCCATGACAACCAACATTCTTGGCTGTGAGTTCTCTCTACACAAGGACAATCTTATTTATTTTATATGCCCAGAATCTAGAAGGGCACCCACAATAAATGCCTGAAGAATGAATTATTTTCAATATAGTAACTATGAATTAAACAAGCTAGTCAACATTTAATTGTTGACAACAAAATAAAGAAGATAAAGGCATGGATAATGTAAAATAAGAGGAAGTTAAAAATGATTTTTATCAGGTTTGGGGAATGAGGTCCCCCAAATAAGTATATATAGTTTTTCACAGTACTTTGTTTCCCATACTATATGTTACTTAGTATTTCTGTTGGTAACTCATGCTTAATTGTGTGGTAGGAATATAAAGCCCAGAATTTCTTCAGATAATCCACAAAGCAAAAAATTGATTTTTACGACAAACAAGGTTTGACTGAAAAGAGAAATCAGAATGTAAATAATTATTGCCATATAACTAATTTGATCTTCTAAAAAACTCAGTTTGGAGGGTATTGTTAAATCTCCATATTCTATACCTGCAGAACTCCATTATATATTCCCATTTTTTTTGTATAATATGGTTACAAATCACCATATTATTTATGATAAAGTATGGTACAGAGAGGTTTAATCACTTGTACAAAGTCACACAGCTGTTAATTACCAAAGCCAAGACTCAAAACTAAATCTGTTTCTAATATACTTCACTGGTTCTGCCAAGTCAAAGAGCTGCAAGAAATTTGAAGGTGACTTAATCACAACACTTCACGTTACTGATGAGGATCCTGGGGACAGGGAGACTGTGACACAGCTCTCAGTCATACACACCTGGTTAGTGGGAGCAATGGAGCCAGAGATGGCGGTCTCCTGACCATGGAACATTAATACGTCATGAAATTCAGTGGGCCTAGGACTAAGGAAATGGGAGTGCAGCGCCCAGAAACAATGTGGGAAAATACTCCACGCCGTATTTACTGAAGTATTGGAAGCACAGGGGTTGTGGGGAGATTTGCATTTTAGAAATGTCTCTCTAGTATCGTATAAAGAATGAATTTGAGAGGAGTGAGAAGATGAGAAAACTTAAGGGCATGCCCTCAGATGGTGACATGGGGCAAAGGTAAAAGGGATGGAGTAATGAGATGCTTTTAGTACAATAATTCCCCCTTATCTGTGGGGCTTTCCAAGAACCCCTGTGGATTCCTGAAACTGCGGATAGTGTGAAACCCTAAATACGAGAGGGGACCCCAAAAAACCTGTAATATACTTATAAAAATTGTGTATTTATTCTTACGTTTAAACTTCAGCCACCTTCAAAGTTCTTTCTGTTTGATGCAATCCACCTATCGAGACGCTTTTTGCACTGCTTACAGTGGTTTTTGAACATCTCAAGTTTGATGGCTTTTAGTCTTCTGTCATTTTTTGTTTGTTTTTGTTTTTTGTTTCACCTCTACTGAATTAGTGAAACGTTTCCCTTTGAGGACTTTTTTCATCTGGGGAAACAAAAAATAAAGTCACTCAGGTCAAGATCAGGTGAATAAGGAGGGTGGGGCAGGGGAGTCATGCTGTTTTCGGTCTGAAAAACTGCTGAACACTCAGCGTTGTGTGCGCAAGTGCGTTGTCACAGTGGAAGAACCACTTATCTGTTTGCCACAGTTCCAGACGTTTCTTCCACAAATGGTGATGCAACTTTCTCAAAACTTCCAGATAAAAACTTTGGTTGACCGTTGGACCCAGAAGTACAAAATCTGAGTGCACACTCCCTCTCACATTGAAGAAAAATAATTGGTTTTGTTTTTTTGGTCCCTTCCATATATTGTTTTTTTTCTTATATATGTACTTGCCTATGATAAAGTGTAATTTATAAATTAGGCAGAGTAAGAGATTAACGACAATAACTACTAATAAAATCAAACAATTGTAACAATATACTCTAATAAAAGGTATGTAAATGAGGTCTCTCTCTCAAAATACCTTATTGTTCTATGCTCACCCTTCTTGTGATGATGTGAGATGGTAAACTGCCTACCTAATGAGATGAGGTGAGGTGAAGGAAGTAGGCCATCGTGCCGTAAGTGTTAGGGTACTTACTGTAAGTGTGACTGAACACAAGCACTGAGGTACCGTGACAATCCATCTGGTGACTGAGACAGCCACTGCGTGGCAGGGGTGGGGGGTGGGGGGGCGGAGCATACACAGCGTGGACACGCCGCGCACGTACAGCATGGACACGCCGCGCACGTACAGCGTGGACACGCCGCAGCGCGCTCAGGGGTGGGTCACCAGCGGAACCAGGAGAGGGTGCCTCAGGGGATTTCATTATACTACTCAGAAAGACACTCCCTTGAAAACTCACAAGTTGTTTATTTTTGGAATTTTCATGTCATAGTTTTGGGCTGTGGTTGACCACGGTTAACTGAAACTACCGGAAGAGAAATCACACGTAAGGTGTGTGTTAGGGAGGGGGGCACTGCTGGAGTTGGCCATTACCTGCTTATTACAGACAAGGAAAAAAAAAACAGGCAGAGATAAGTTAAATAGCTTTCCTGAGAAACACTGAGTAAAGCCAGGGTTGAACTAGGTGGCTTTAGAGTTTTCAGATTCTGAAATACTGTGTTATGTGTCTCTCAGGACTTCTTGGGCGAATTTAATGGAAGAGCGTTTGTGAGACAGCCGTGGGTAGAACACTGGATAGGTGCTAATTTGGTTAATGTTCTAGTGTCCAGCTAGATTTTGCTGCTAGCTAGAGAGCTTCCATGCTCACAGAACTGATGGCGAGTGAGAAAAACAGCCTTGAAGAAGCTTATACATAGTCTGACCAGAGGTACCATTTTAAACAGGAGGAAACAACTGGCACGCTCCCTTTTCAAACGATTTGTAAGGTCATTGGGCTAAACTCAAGGTGTCAGTAGGCTGACCATATGCACCATTTGAAATGGGTCCTGTTTTCTGTCCTGTTTATTTCAGAGGAGGAAAGAAGCCACTTCCAATTTCTTTATTGGTAATGAGTTATAATATGTTTTAACATTCACAGAGCATGGTGGGGGAAAGAAAACTTTTTATCCATCACTTTAGATATTTTGTCATTTTCCTCCTCTGCTTTGTTCTCAAAACCCACTTTTTCTGATTGCTCTTGAACAAAGTAATTCATGTGTCTTACGGATGTCATTTGAATGATCAGTATCCTAGGTGTGAAGTATTCTCCTAGGGACTGTGTAATCACAGTTCTCTTAAATCTGTTTTAGATCAGACTGGGATGAATAGTGCAGACTTGTTGAAATAGCACTCTGCTCCCAAGGATGTCTTTGATTAGGAAATAGCCATTTTATTTCTGGCCCATGATAATTGGTGTTGAAAATATCTAAAGGGAAGATAATAGTTGGTAATGAAAAGATGTAAATCGTGAAGTTTGACTCTGAATTCTCCCTGTGATAAGGCCTCTACCTATTTTATAGTAGTTATATATAAAAAAGAAAGTCTTTTTTTCAAAGTGGATCAGGAAGTCGAAGTATATCCTGTTTAAAGTACAGACACCCTATCTGTAAGGTATATAGTTTTGCTACCTAAAGCCATTTGTAAAAATTAAAGACTTATCTCTTATGGTCAGTGAAAGGGGTCTTCAATTCATTAATAAAATATTCTCGTTAATATTTCCTCCATGTTTTAAGTATGGTTTAATATTTTTAACTGTTAACGTTTACTAGTGTATTAGCTAATAGTTGGTTGATGGTTTACATTTCTGTTGAAGGAATACTTCTCTTTTCTGATGTTTGCTTCTGTGTGGAGGAAAGTTTACTCATTATAACATTTACAGCTTCTTTTCACACTCTTACTCACTTCTCTCCTGGGAGGAAGAATGATGGAATCTGTTTGTGAGTTTGGAAGGAGAAATTGGGCACGTGGAAGCCAACTTCTTCCTCTCCCCCTGCTTCAAGGGAGAAAGCTGCCACAGGCAGCCAGCACTCTGCTCAGCTTTTGCATGCTGTCAGGACAGGGCTGAGGTGATGCAGTTTTGCCTGTAATTGGACTGGTGAGTGCCTCATTCTAGGGTTTGATATTAGGAAGTATATTTACCTGCAGATATGACCTATGTCCATCAACTAAGGCTTTATACATACAACATGGGATACTTTAGTTGTCTTCTAGCTGACCCTTTTGTCTTATTTCCCAATTGGTTCAGAGCTCAGTGTGGAGGAGAGGTTCCAGTTATCAGACCACCTTGCAAACCCAAACATCTCTGTTCCAGTGGGCTGTGTTCTAGGTTGTGAACTAGAAGTCCAGGTTGTGACAATGACAGTTGAAGTTCTAACTTGCTGGGTGCCTTTAGTGTTGATGATTCTGTGTTAAATGCTAAACATGCTCAATTTTCACCATGGTGAATCACTGCAGGTTTTGGCATTTTTGTCCATAGTCAGCAGGCTGCTTTAATACAGGTGATCATTTCTCTACAGGCAGAGGTGCAGGTACCAGGGTATAAGCTGAGATGTGGGTCTTTGGCAAATCTGTGGGGACTTTAGAGGTCAGACTGCTGAGAGTGTGCCAAGTGTTAATGGCCTTTACCTATTAGGGAGCAGAACAATATTCACCCTTTGAAAATTCTGACGAGCTAGTCTTTGCATAGGTTAAGGAGCACTGGTGAGATTCTACCTTTAACCAACACACCAGATCTAGGTAGACAGTAGGATCACTGCCCCAGTTTCTCTTTTGTACTTGTGTTGTTTTGACTGCTTTCCCAGGCAAGAGAGGAAGTGACACGTCTTGAATTCATGTGGCTTGTCCGCAGCGAAAGATGCCAGGCACAAAAGAGTACATACTGATTCCACTTAAATGATATTCAATAGCCAGGCATAACTAATTTATGGTGATACATATCAGAATATTTGGTTTCTTTTGGAGGTTATTACTGAATGCAGCTGTGAGAAGCTTTCTGGGGTATTGGAAATGTTCTACACCTTGACCTAGTTATTAGTTATTCAGATAAAATGCAATGAGGTGCATTTTGCAAAATGCAAAGTTGTGTGCTTTATTATATCTCAATTTTAAAAGATAGCACTTATGTGGACACAGATGCACACAGAGTACTTCTCAGTGCAAAAAACTTTGCAGCATGTTCTCAGTTTTTAGCATTTACCCCTTTGGTCCCTTAATTCCCACATGATACACAGACTACTGGGGGAAAGGTCTTGTCAGATTCTATAATATCCCACTGTTTCCAGGTTTACTTACTATCATCTATGATGCCTTCTTGGTCCTTCTCAGCTACTCTGGAGACTTACTAATGGAGGGTGATGACACTATGTTGCCTGGTGTTTACTATGCAACGTGGTCAATCTAAGGTTAGTTCTTTAGGTGTCTTGTCATCTAGTAAAGCAGGTCCTCTTGTCAGCCTGAAGTCTGTTCCTGTGCCAATTATAAAATATACACTATTTCAAATTTCTGCCCATATATAACAATTATCTAAACCAGCAAACTTTTCCTGTAGAGGGCCAGATAGTTAATATTTCATGTTTTGCTGGCCATATCATCTTAATGGTTCATGAAAGCAACCACACACAATATATAAACAAATGAGTGTGGCTGTGTTTCAATAAAACTTTATTTACAAAATCAAGTGATAGGCCATATTTGGACTGTGGACCAGATCAGGTGGGCCAACTCCTGGTTATAAACTGCAGTCATTCTGAAAAATTGACAAGGAAGGGACTGTTCATTTTTGTTTTGTTTTCTTTTTGCAGATAAGGAGTCTGAGGTTTGGTGAGCTGCATGAGCTTCCCAGGTTATCCATGGAGTGGTGAGTGATTTCCAGCCAGAGTTCAGATGAAGAATTACATCCATGCCATTGACATTTTATTGTTGTGTTCTAAGGTCTGTGAGAATAAGGACCATGTCTAGTAGTGCTAGCATTTAACAAGGTGCTCAATATTTCCTCATTTGAGCATTTTTGTATAACTTGCAGTCTTGAAATATTTTCTGATTCAGGCTTCTTTATGAGATTATAATTGGGCAATAGAAAGTGTCCGGATGAATAGAAAATCAGAAATCAAGATTTAGAGTCTGGTCTTTTCCAAGCTAGCTGTGGGACTTGAAGCCACTAGCCTTCATGTGGGATTCATTCCAAGGTATATAAACTTTAAAAGAGAACACCAAATGAAAGCAACATTGTAACTCAATTTTCAGGGGAGCCAAATGGTACCCCATTGAAGGAAATAATTCAGAAGAGGATCTTAGATCAAACTGTTTTGGTATTCTCACCTTGTTTATTAAACATGCCCATGTGACTGTAGCTACAGTAAGTGACATGAAAGTCATGTCAATCACATTTCATCCTTTTGAAGGCAATAACAGGCTAGAGAGAATTTTCAGACCCAGAAATAAGTTTAGCCATTGTTGAATACTGTCTTACCAAAGGATACAAGTATGTATTTCCTTCTCCTCAGTGCTTCTGAGCTCCACTCAAGAATTAGTAACATTCATTTTTTCTGTATTTATATAAATGAACTGACAGGCAATTGTTTGAGTTGTTGCCGTATTGTCTTTTTTTAAATTGTCTTTATTGAGATCTTACTAATTAACCTAAAATTCACAGCCTGGGCCTGCATGTGATCAGTTCATCATTAATTACTACTTTTGTTCTTGCGATATGCCTTACCTTTCAAAGTGTGTGAAACATAGCACTCAGAAAGGAAGGAGAAAATGATGTATAAGTTATCTACTCTTCGAAAAGTATTTTAAGGGAAAAGTGATAACCCTTCAATTTAAAAGAAATGCAACCATATTTTTTCTCAATGTAGCTTGGCCAGTTTGGGCATTGCAGTGTCACCAAGGACACCTTCATGGGAGAGTGAAGCACAGATGTAGAGTGGCAGAAGGATGGTGAAAATCTACTTGGCTGTCTTCACAATTTCACGTAGGGCCTTGTAGCTTTCACTCGGAGCCAGCCCTGCAAGACAAATATTCCTTACTTGCGTATTGTAAGGCCATTTTGCTAAAAACAAATTCACTGTCTTTGATCTCCTCCAAACTATTTCCTGTCTCAGAAGTCCTCCTCATATATGAATCTGGTCATGTCAATCAACTACTTTAAAATCCTTTAGGTATTTCTCATTGCCTAGAGCAGTGGTTCCCAATTTTTTTCCACTTGTGTGCCCCTTTTAAACCCATTTCTATAAATTTTAAAACAACTGTTTTTAAATACTGACACTTTTGTTCAGTGCCTATTTTAATTCAGTGTCACATTTCTAGAACTTCCCCAAACATATATGCATCCATAGCCAGGCTGTTTTATCAGTTTAGTTATTGACTGAGTAAAAATAAGTGCATTGTCTTTAATTGTGATTCTATTCAAGTAGTTTTTTTTATTTAATGTTTAACATAGTTTTAATTATTATTGGCGGTGATTTTTAAATGTGTCAGTTATGGATCAGTGGTTGAAAACAGGAACGGTTGAAAAACCAAAACTTGATGTGGATTATAACACATCTCCAAGTACTTCTCAACATGTGTCTGCAGCTATAAGTACACCTACACTGGAAGATAGTAAAATGGTGTGTACCTCAGACACTACACCGAAAAAAATGAAATACTTTGAAGAGTATATTAAATACGGATTTCATTTGTAGGGGATGATGACTGTCCTAAGCCTTTGCGTGTTTCTGTGGGGAAAATTATCCAACAGTTGCATGAAACCCTCTCTACTCATGCAACATTTAGAAACTGAACACCCAATGTATAAAAACAAAAGAAATACATTAATTTTGGCATTTAGAAAAGCATTCAGGTTACTTCATACATGATGTCAGGAAAGAAAGACAATGAGAATGTAGTTGAGACTTCATACCATATTACTTACTGTATAGCTAAATGTGGTAAAAGCCACACCATAGCTGAAGATTTAATTTCTCCTTGTATTAAGGTTACTGGTTTTTGTATGTTTGGGAAGAACATGTCAACAAAACCAATACTATCTCCTTTTCAAACAATACAGTGTCTCAACCAGTTCAGGAAGTGTCTGACAATGTTGAAGCTATAGGAGTAGATAGAATTAGAAAAAGTAAATTCTTTTTTATCTAGGTTGATGAAAGTGTAGATGTTACTGATTTATCCGTTTCACTTATCATTGCAAGGTACTTGGTAAGACATGAAACTGAGGAAAACCTGTTGCTTTGTTACCCATTGGCAGAGCATATCACAAAGACATTTTTAATGCAATCAATGGTTATTTCATTGAAAAGGACATTAGTTGGTTCTATTGTGGTGTATGCACTGACAGAGGCAAAGTCTATGTCAGGTTGTTTTATATACCTATGCTGCCGATTTAAAGAAGGAGCTCCCCATGTACCATGGAGTCACTGCTGCATTTATAGACAAAGTCTTGCATCCAAGCTTATTCCTAGTGAACTGAAAGATAATCTTGATGAAGCTGTAAAAGTTGTAAATTTTATTAAGTCAAAACCACGAAATGGACAGCATTCACAGCACATTGCTTTTGCACACAGAGGTAAGATGGCTATCTTGTGGCAAAGTACTTACAAGGATGTTTGAACTTAGACATGAAGTCCAGGTATTTTTTGAAGACTGTTGTTTCCCTCTTGCTCCAAAGTTTCAGGACAGTGATCGGCTTCAAAGTGTTGCATATTTATCAGGTGTTTTTCTAGATGTAAACAAACTCAACTTGGAAATTCAAAAAAAAATCTCAATCACTGTATTCAAAGTAACTTACAAAATTGAGTCAATGATTTAAAAAAACTGGACTTTTGGAAAGTGTGTATTGAAAGTTTTTGAAACTTTGCATAACTTCTTACAATGACATACATCTATCCTAGAACGTGAAAGAGAATGTTGTAAGTCACTTGGAAGGTCCTAAAGTGTCCTTTTATAAGTACTTCCCTTAACATTGAAAAGAAAACAACTGGATTGCAGATCCCTTCAATGAAGAATTCTTCAAAGAAACTAAACTATTATATCAATGAAAAAGAGCAGTTAATTGAACTTTCAACTGATTCTTCTTAAAATTCTGATTTTAAAAGAAAGCATCCTATTACCTTCTGGGTAGATATCAGTGAGGACTACGAACAGCTCTTTGAGAAGGCATTCAAATACATTTACTAGTACTGAACTAGTGGAGAGAGCTTTTTCTTCTTATACCTTCGTAACAAGTAACTACTGCAACAAGCTTAATGCAAGTCCAGATTTAAGACTGTATTTTGCATCTTTTGAGCCTGATTTCAAGCAACTAAGTGCATCAAAGCAAGCTCAATGATCTGACTAACAATGTTTTAATTGGCTAGTTATTTGCATTACAATTATTACAGACTTTTCAGATAACAAAAGTAAATATTAATAATAATAAATTAAAAGCTTGTTAAATACTTGATCATCATCAATATTTATCTGTTTGTGAATATTATAAAATCTATGGTTTGTACTTTTAGTGTAGTAATTTTTCTTTCCTAACATTATCTCATTTCCACTATTTTACGTTAAGATAGGCACTAAACAGAAGTGTCAGTATTTAAAAACAGCTGTTTTAATTGTTTTTGTGGAGGTGGTTCCCTGGCTGGGAATTGAACCCAGGCCATGGTGCTGAGAGCGCCTAAGCCTAGCCACTGCACCACCAGGGAACCCCAAAAACAGCTATTTTAAAAACAAGGAGTACAATTTATAGAAATGGGTTTTTAAAAGGGCTACACAAGTGGAAAAAGGTTGGGAACCCCTGACCTAGAGGAAAGGTAGGCACTCCTTGTCTTGAAACATAGTCCCTTTGTGATCTGTGTCTCCTTGACTTTAAAAAATGTTATATTTCTATATGAACTACATCCATTCTGAACAGACCCTATCTCTACACGCCAGCTATTTCTAGACTCGATACCTTTGCACATGCTGTGTCTTCTACTTAGAATACCCTTTCTCTGTTTGTCTCCCTAAATAAAATTCTAGTTCCCTAAATAAGCACTCATTCTGACTCAGATATCACCACTTTTAGAAAAAGCTTTTTGACCTTCTTAGGCAGAGATGGGCATTTTCTCTGTACTATGGCTACAAAAGGACAATTTTTCCTGAGTGTTAGCCTCCCCCACTAGACTTAGTACCCCAAAAAAGTCTGTTTACATTTCTTCCCTTAGTTCCTGGCATTGGGTAGAATTTAATAAATATGTGTTAGGAAGAGTGAATGACTTTTATATAAAGGAAGACAATTTTATATTTCTAACATTCTGTTTTGTAATATTAATATTACAAATAGTTTTTATTTTTTCATGATTTTAATTTCACTTTTAAAAAATTTATTTTTTAATGAGGTATAAGTGACATATAACCTTATATTAATTTCAGCTATACAACAAAATTATTTGATTTTTGTGTAATTGTAAAATAATCACCACAAGTCTAGTTAACATTTGTCACCATACATAATTATAAAACTTTTTTTCTTGTGATGAGAACTTTTGAGATCTACTCTCTTAGCAACTTTCAAATACTCACCACGGTATTAATTATAGTCACCATGTTGTACATTACATCCCATGACTTACTTATTTTGTAACTGGAAATTTGTCCATTTTGACCCCCTTTACCCATTTTGTTCATCTCCCGCGGCCCCGCCCTATCCCAATCCAATCTAGTCTCTCTGCACAAACAGGAATTTTTAGAGAGCAGAGACTAAGCCTCATTTATGTTTGTGTTTCTTATGCTAACATGGTGCCTACTGGTTAACAGTTAATAAATATTTGGTGGATGAATGTATGAGAGTAGTGAAATGGATGATGAGATGTTACCATCTGGTGGATGCCAGGGTTCCACCTCCATCACTGTATTTGACAAAAGAAACTGAGGAAGCTGTTGGCAGTGCTGAAGACACAGAGCTCCTCTTTCTGTAGGTGAATGTCTAATGAGATGCAGAGAGGCTCATAGCCATTACTCACATGCTGGCCTGGGGTTAGCATATGTAAACCATGCACTCATGAAGGCTTTAGTTAATTCGTGTATTGATTTAACAAATATTTATTGGACCACGATTCCTAATATGAAACTTGTGAGGCTAGATGTGTTTCAGAATTCAGGTTTTTTTCAGGTTTTAGAATGGTAATGTACCATATAGTATGTAAAATGGGGTCTAGGGCAGCACGGTAATAAAGCACATTAATATTTCCGCAGTAGAGTATATTTCCATTAACACTATGTTGTAAAATAAAATAAAACTATAAATGGGCTTATGCCAGTGCAGGTCAGGTTTTGACTTCAAATGAGTTCAGGTCAGATCAGGTTTTGCTGCTAACTGTGTTATGAAAAACTTCCCATTTTCAGAGCTTTTGGGATTTTGGAGTAGTGGATAAGAGATTGTAGAAGTGGAACAATGTTCCTCTGAAAGCTGTTTCCTCCACAAGAAAAAGTTTAGAAAAATATCCAAGAAATACACGTATATACTCCATCAGTGATTCAAATGTGGTTTTGCTGAACGAAAGTTACCTCAAAGGCTATTGTTAAAATCTGAAGAAAAATGAATTTAAATATACTTTTTATTAAAAGATAAACCTTGATATCACATGCATTATTCTTAACCAATGGCAAAGTAAATCTAATAAGTAGGGTAGAGGGTCTGTAATTCCAAAATAGCTGTTACTTACAATCTTTATTGTGGGGAAAAATTGGTAAAGGGCAGGACCAAGGGCAGCAGTAAAGGAACAAAAGGAAGTAGCTAAAATTAGAGGTTGTACTGTCCCAAAGTCTGGTTATTAAATTTGTACTGTACCTGCAAGTGCCCCAGAATTGTTACTTTTTCCTGTTATTTAACATGGGACATTCCTTTATCTGTGCAGGATGCATGTTTTTGCAGCCAAAACCAAAAAATATTATTAAGTAGATATCAGGAACAGCTGCACCATGTAGAAAACAATATTCTCTTAATAAAATTTAAGCCTCATTGCCCCTATTCAGATGGTGTCTAAAGTTATAGTGCTAGGTGAAACCCTCATTAAAAGCTGTTAAGAAAAACACGTAGTATTTTCCTCAGTTGTTCTGGTTCCTAAACATCTTTAAACTGTTCGCTCCTAGTCTCCAACTTTCTTGGCTTCTGTGGGGAAATTAAGATTCTATAGTTGAGCTACTCTTTTAAAAAATTAATAATTAATTTTTATTAGATTTATTAGGGTGACATTGGTTAGTAAAAATTACACAGGTTTCAGCTGTACAATTCTACCGTGCATTGCCCATGTGTTACGTTCCGTATTCACCACCCAGAGTCAATTCTCCTTCCCTCATTATATATTTTGATACCCCCTTCCTCCTCTCCACCCCCTCCCCCATTACCTGCAGGTAACCACTGAAGTATTGACTGTGGAGTATGAAACTGAAAGCAACAACAACAAACAAAAACTCATGGACACAGTCAATAGTTGAGCTACTTTTATTTATTTATTTTTTTTCTTCTTAATTCATTTTTATTGTTAGACTTATTGGGGTGACATCTGAATGAGCTACTTTTATGAGGAGCTTCTTCTGATCCTACCAAGTTGTCTTGTCAAAATTTTCACATAGAGAAGCTTGAAACACTTGTAAATCTTGTGTGCCCACATGGATTGAGATTATGTGGCAGTGTGAATAGTGCAGAGTTCCTCAGAGTCCCAGTTTCCTTTCCATTTCCCTCTTGCTGTTTTCTTTGTCCTTGGTTACCCGATTGTGCTGGCCTGCCCTGGTCTGCTCACTCCATCATGTCAGCCTCAGGCTCTTTCTTTGTTTATTCTCTGTTTTGAACAATAATGGCTCACTAATACACAGATATTCAGGGCTGGCCTGGAGAATATCTTGGAACTTTTATAGAGACAATGTTTTCTTTACCCTGTACAACCCACATAGAATTGTCAGTCTTTCTTCTGAGCTTTCTGTAAGACCAGATGGGGCTGATTCTCCTTGCTTATGTTTGTATGGGGTTAACCATGACAAGGAGAAGAGAAGGACCTTTTCCACCACTTTTACACTTAGAAGGGGCAGCTTAGAAGAGAAGAAGGATGCTACTGTCTTTGTCCAAATAGTCAGAAAGATAAGAATGTGCAGTATACACATTCCCTTTAGGCTGCTACTTCCTCTTCATTTACCATAGTGACACTGATTTTAGAAGGAAATAAATAGTGTTCCTAGTGCCAGGGCAGCAGGAGTATACAGAAAAGGAAGTTTTATGGTTCACACATTATCTTCAGTTAAGAGGTGAAGGACTTTGCCTTCGTATAAAGGGATTTCAGGGATCAAAGTAGGTGGAAGATTGACTTCCAAATGGCTGGGTGATCTTCATAGAACTAACAGCATTCGTTTCTGTGTGAGGCTGAGCGGGGCATCTCTCTTTGGAGTCCCAGCAAAATCCAGCTATAGAAAGCATCACTACATTGGAAACCATTGCATACTCAAACTCTCCTATAGAAGACATCTGTTATTATTGAGCATTAATTAAACTCAGGACACCATGACTCTCAGGCCTCTCATAAGCAAAGACTTTTTATTTTTTTATTTTTATTTTTTTTTATTACTTTTTTTTAGCAAAGACTTTTTAAAAAGGGTGTTTGGGAGTAATGATACAGCAGTCATTTACTAAGCACATATAAATACAGGCATTGAGCTAAATGACATACATGGATTCTTTAATGTCATCCTCACAATACCTCTATAAGGTGGGTACTATTAATATTCCCCATTTGATGGCTAGAGCCACTGAGGCCTAGAGGAGTTCAGGAGCTTGTACATAGTCACATGACTGCTAAGTGGAGAGCAGGCAGGCTGGCTGCAGAGACCCACATTCAGATTTGTAGTATGTGTGGTGGAGGAGAGCTCTGAACCACAGCCTTTCATTTTATCATGTGCAAGTTGAAGATAGATGGCAGAGGGCGAGGGTAGTGGGTGGCTGGGCGAAAAGATGACTTTGGTCTTTTGGCACAGTGAGCTGGGAGGACAGTCTCAGTGGTTTTAGTCCGTGTATTATCTGATAATAAAATATGCAGGTCAGTGATAATCAAAATTTAAAATAGCCCTGCAGAACTGAAGGAGAGGCACAGGTAATGGATGGCCCTCTCTTTAGATTTTGTTGATTACTGCAGGCTGAGCTACCTGTTTTTGAGGAAAAAAACAACAACAACAAACAAATCTGGGGCTGGGGGCAGGGCCTTGAGCCTGTTACATAAAATCTGTCCTCATTTTCTTTTTACATCTTAACAAGTCTGGAAATGTAAGGTTGAACAAGAGAAACAAAATCCAGGTCCAAGTGCAAGAGAAGGACTAGAGCAGAGGTGATAGCTGAGGCCTTCCTAGGAGGGAGGCCTGGGGGCTCTTAACTTTTTGAAGTAGACAATGATACTTTTTCCATTTTATGTAAAGTGCTATAATATTAGAGGTTCTGTTATCTTGTTCAGGCAAGATTGCTGCCCCTAAACCCTTTAGGAATAGAAACTGTCCCAGAAATGGGTTGAGGAAATTCTGGGGAAACAGAGCACTCGCAGAAACTCAGTAGAACTGGTTCTATAAAGGCAATTGGTCAGCCTGAACTGGAGCCTCTTCTGTGGCCAAAGGGTGGAAGATGTCTCTGCTCTGAGGGTAGGAAGCGATGGAAGCTGACTGAAAAGAAAACCAAGTTATCGTCCTGGTTCTGCTAAAGAAAGACTAGCACAAGGAAACCAGTTCCTTGGTTTACATTCTTTCCAAATTTTACACATTTCACAAATGCTATCTACTCAGGCATTTCTCATACAATTTTCATAATTTAAGAATGAAATTCTTTTTTTAGTAGGAGTCACTGTGTAGCTTATAGGCACTTACCTGTTACATATGTCTTGTCAGGAAGTCACCATCACTCTGACATACACTAAAACAATAGTGGACAAATATATCAGTGGCTTGCGACAGAATTGAAAGGGCATGAACTTTGTTATCAAGAGCCTTGGGCTTGAATCTGGGCTCTACCAGTTACTAATTCTATGTCTTTAGTCACTTTCCAAATCTCTCAGAGGCTCACTTTTATCATTTTTTAAATGGACATACAATCTACCTTGGACGATAGTGATGAAGATAAAATGAGATGAATAGAAGTGCTAAGGTTTTCAATAAACAGTAGGCATTGTTATCAGTGAGCAGGTCTCTGAAAGGAGCAATATTTATGAATGGATTGAAGCTCTCAGCCTAGAGCTAGCAAAAGGAAATGGGGCATGGATATTCTAAAAATCATTTATATTTGTTGTAGAATCCATTTTACATATTTCCTCAAGCCTATTTATCTTGCCAATTACTTGCCACTCTGGCTAATATTGGAATTAGCTTGCCTTCTTCAGCAATCTCTGATGGCTTATTTGGTAGGGACGGTGGCCCAGAAGCATTCTGAGGAATTTGGGAATAAATGTGTTTAGGGAATTCAGCTTCAATGAGAGTGATCCTGACCCCCAACCCCACCACCCCAAGTTGTTTATCTATGTAGAATAAATCCTTTGGAACCTTTTTTTCCCTTGGGTGCTCATTGCATATTTTTAGTCATTGCCTTCTCATGTGCTCATGATCTTAGTAGGACCAAAATAAGTTTTCTTTGCTCACAAATTGCAATGTGATCGTATCTTTGATGTTATGTAGCATATTGTATCACTCTCATAGGCACCAGAAAACTTGTTTTCTCAGATTTTACTTTATCTCTTCTATAGCATCCTCAAGAAAAATAAAACCATGTTCTCATCAACCAAGCATCCTTTAATGTCTTCCCTTTTACTTCGGGGCAGTGTGAACTCTCGTCTTGGTCACGTGGCCCTCGGTTTCGATCATCATTGTCTTGACCAAACTAACACACTTTTAGTGCTTTAAATATTGAAACTCATCTTGTTTGATTTTAATTGGAAGAAATACTAGCTACCTAATTCCCTTTAACCTTAACAGCCAGCACGCAGACAAATAAAGCCTCTAACATTGCTTTGATCACCCATTGCTTGCTTCTGACCTTGTAAAATTGGGGTTGTAAACTCTACAATACTATATATACACTGAGAGGCCCAGTAAGCCACAATAATTACAATAGAACAAGCTTTCCTTAATCAATGGATTGTTAATCAGGAACACCTCAAATGAATTGGTTTTAAGTTTGTATTAGCCTTACCAGCCCATGTTGAATAAGTATTTACACAAAAATGGCAAGTGGTACCTGTTGTATCATCTTAGAAAGCATACAGTTGCCTTGTGTGAATATGAGTAGAAACAGTTACCACCACCATGTGTGATTACATATCTTAAGCTGAAGGGAACCAGGGGAACTTGTATTGTCATCCGCCTGTGACCAGATACTGGTGTTCTTTCTCAAGCATCATCCTAAGGAGAGTCTTGTGCAGAAAAATGGGAGGCCTCCATTGGTTGAGTCATTGGTTTGGTGATTCTTGATATTTTGAGATTTTATTAAAACAATCTGTATTACATTAAATAAATCCTTACTATGAAGTTGATATTATCTCCATTTTCACAGATGAAGAAATTGAGGCTCAGAGTTAGTAACTTATCAGATGACACGTAGTTGATTAGTGGCAAGAGCAGGTTTTGAATTCTGATCAGTTTGGCAAGTTAGCTCATGGTGTTTTCTCTGGGACATGTTTGGTGTCAAGTTCAGGGAGAATATTAAATCAATAAAGTATTGTCCCCATCATCAAGAAAGCTTATACTCTCCTGAGTGAAACAAGACATGCAAATAAGTTACAAAGAGAAGGGATTGAGTAAGTTTAATTACATACAAAAATGTCAGTCAACTGGTTTAAACTATACACCTCACTTGAAAAGCTATTCTATACTACCACACAATATCTAGCAAACTGCAGCCTGGGGCCAAATCTAGCTATGCTCATATATAAATATATATGATCTATGGCTGCTCTCTTGTTATAGTGGGCAGAGGTGAGTAATTGCAACAGAGATTATGGCTGATCAAGTTGGAAATAGTTACTCTTTGGCTCTTTAAGAAAAAATTGTACCTGTCTCTGCTGTAAAAATGAACAAATAGCAGAAATGAAAATTAACAAATAAATATATGGCAGGACAAGCCATCTGCTATCACAAATATGTCATTAGTCCCTTACCTGAAGAATTAAATATGAGTTATCTTATTTCCATTATGTGTTATTAAAATTATAAGTGAATATATATTTTAAGACCCTGGCAAAAACATATAGGTTCTAGATAGGTTTGTTTATTTAGTGACTCATTTCTTGCCATCTCAAGTATTTTGTTGAAAAGTTAAAGCCCCAAAACAAACAAACAAAAAATCTTCAGAATGCATCACTCAAAACACATCTAGTTTTGATGAAACTATCAGCCAAATGCAAAATGAAACAGGATATTAATCCTAATGGTTGCAGCTCATGTCTATTTTATTTGTGGGGAAATACTTTAATATTTAATAATTGACATTTTCTTGTCTCTTTATAAAGCATGTCCTAAATTATCTGAAGGCTTTACATTCTTTAACTTGGTGATTGGTTTTCCAATTTCATGTAATGATTTGCTTGAGTGGAAAAACAGGAAATAAGGCCACAATGTGACACAGAGGAAGTGGCTCAGGGAGCCTGGAGTTCTAATCTTGCCTGTGCAGCTCACTGGCTAAACCAGACATTTAATCTCTTTGTGCCCTCATTTCCTGTAACCCGAGTTTGGAGACACACAGCTTTTGTGTGTGGGAATAGGGCCTCTAAACTTTATTCCTACCTCACTTCTGTCTGAAAAACCTATTGTACATCCCCATATCTTTGGGATACTTAACAACAGAATTAACCCAGTTGAGTTATTTATTTCAGCATCTATTAAGTGACTGTTCTAAAAGCACATTCACCTCTTCCTGGCTATAAAGTGAGGTATTCTAGGAGGTTAATTGCAGTGAACCAAGAAAGAGGGAGGCCATGGAGTGTTAAAAACTAAAATCTCTACCTTGCAAAAGTCTATTGTTCCTTGTAAGCCTGGTTAGAGAATAGAAATGGGAAGGGAATCTTCAGCCTGATCTGCAGAAATTCAGAATTCTTCTCAGAAGTTATCTGCTCCACTCACCCAATATGGCCTAATCAAACTTCTAACAGATACAACTGGTCAGCCTGTGACCCATTGCTTTTACCTGTCGCTGTCTGTTCCACCAACAGTCTGGAAACTTAGTTCCCTGGAGTCTGTGGCTTGAGATGTCCCCACCCTACCCTTCTTAAATGCCACGGTTGCTACCTTTTTCTACAGTGTCAGGCTGGGCTCTCAATTTTCCTTTTAGGGTTGTTTCTTAAACCCCCAATAGGGCTTCTAGCCCTGACTTTTTCTCAGGCGCAAGGTGAAACTGACCTCATTTGGCTGGGCCCTGGGAGTCTGATGGTTTTTCAGTGCTCTCTCAGGACAATTCTTTATAATAAGGCAGGGCGAGAACTTAGTCTGTTTTCCACGGGGGATTATTTGGGAGTTGCTAGTTTAATGTTTTCCTATTCTTATATATCATTTACTTTATTGACTACTTATACTATCTGTTGCTGACAAAGGTGCATAAAATTTCTGTGAGACTGTAGATTTGTCATTTTTTTTCTTGGTAATTCTGTCAGTTTTTTTCTTTGAAAAGTATGAAGCTACATCTTAGGTGCATACAGGTTTGGGATTGTTTTGTCTTCTTGGTAAAATTTTCCTTTTTATCATTGTTATTAATCTTTCCTACTAATTTTCCCCCAAAAGTTTATATTGTTTAACACTTGCCAGGTATATCTAGTTTTTTTCTCCCTTAGATGTAATTCAGTTTATTTTACTGGTATAAAAAAGATTGTAGTGGCCGCAGAAAAATCCTGAGTTCGTGTGATGACACCAGTTACGGATCTTTAAGATAATCGGGGAATTCCTGATCAGGAAACTGAGTGTTGTCTCTTCCTAGGTCAGAGTGAGGAAGTTGTACTGTGTCTTGGAGATGGCACTAAAGGCAGCTTTAGCCAAGTTACCCAGGGTTGGCAGCAAAGTACCAGCAGCCTGTTGAGAAGAGGGACAGAGAAGTTGCCACTGTGGAAGGAAAGAAGGGGTCAGATGCACAAGCACGGAGTCGCAGTGCCCAGCAACCTTGGAAGGAGAGAGTAGGGTTTGCTGATTTGTTACCTAAGTAGTCTTCCCTCAGATAGTGGATGCCTTGCTCAGATGATGACACTCATGAATGGCAGCCGCCACTCCCTTGGAGGATTTGACATCTAGATCAATGAGTCATTATGGTTCCCACTAGCCGAAGATACGCTGGAATGGCTTTGCTGGTCACCCCTTCTACGTCTCTGAAAAGGGCCATCTTTAGTACCTCATCCTCAACAAATGACCCCAGGAAAAGTCAAGGAAGGAAACGAAAGAGGTCTCTTTCAGGAATTTGATGATCTAGATGGGATATGGTCCTTGACCAGATGGACCAGTCTGGAATCCAAGCCCAATTCCTATCCCTGTCTTTGTCCTCTCTGCCTGTCCTAAGCACCAGCATCATCTGTATGCAGTCTTTAGCCTTTGGAAATTGTTTGGAGAAGCCATAGTGTACCATTTCCACTAAATTCTTCAAATCTGTCTGAACCATTTAACCTCTCCATTAATGTCAGTGATTATATTTTTACAAATTAAGCACTAAATAAATGTTAGCTCTTATTATCCTTCCTTTAATAACTTCTAACACACTGATTGTATAATCTCCTAGATTGTTCTACCATCTTGGGTTTTTGAAGGTGTTAATTTTCCTGTGGTCACATCTACCATCTCTCCCTTAGGGCAATTAATTACTCTTTGTGAGGTTTGTAATTTTTAAAATATTTGCCTCATTTTCAGCTGGGTGTGTTTTTAAAGTGAGAAACTCAAATACTTTGGGTTTATTGAGCAGTTTGGGGTTTGCTTCTGTTGGTTCTGCTCAGGTTATCACTGGTTTGTGGTAAACTTTTACATTAATTTCTCAGGCTTGTAATCTAGACCTGCCCATGGTGAACCTTACAGTTTTTGCATCACACTTTTTGCCTTTTTGGGGGGTACTTTTCGTATACACATACACATATATATGTATGTATGTGTTTATGTGTGTATGTATGCAATTATATTTTACCCAGTAGTCGAGATTTTGCAGGATCTGGAGTTCTTTATTCTCTGTGTCCGCATGGTAAATTTTTTGTTTGCATTTAACTTTTTAATATTTGGCCTTTCCTCACAACACAAGCAAACAAAATCTAACAGACTCCTTAAACCTAGGGAAAATCTCTTTCTTTATTTATCCTGAAGATGGTAGTGAATTGGCCAAGAAGCTATCATAAAAAGTAAAAACAAACAAAACAAAACAAAACAAAATGATATTACAGGCCAGATGTAAATAGTGAAGAGGATTTGTTACATGAGGAATTTAGCTAAGCCTTATATTCATAAACATTGCAAATAGAGTCAGATTTTTATTTTATATGTATTTGGAGCTTTGTGGTAGTGAGAATAATATAAAATGGTAGGTGTGCTGAAAATACCTGGCATTGAGATTTACGTAGAATATTTTTATAGTCCTGTCAATAATTAGGTGGTGTTTCATGACCTTTCTTAGGAACAGAAAAATGCACTTATGTGAAAGAGTTCTACAAATTTTCAGGGGTTCACAGCCTTCTTGGATTCCACCTAAGGACATCAGATTATGAATCCTTGACTTATGTGGGTTTTGAGCTAGAGTTAAAATAAATTCATCATATTTGAACAACCCCTTATGGTTTCTGAGGGGCTTCCAATCAGGGTACCCATTTTCCACCCAGCCTTTCACTGAATTGATCAATTTTCTGAGAAATGTGTAAAGTCTAAAGAAATTCTCTTTATTTTGAATAGAGGTCAGATTAGAGGGTATCAGTTAAAGGGGAGTCAAATAGTTCTCCAAAGCGAACCCTAGGATTAGCCTGATTTACCCATGTGAACCCTGGCAGTCCAGCCCAGGGCTGATGTCTCTACCTGGATAAGTACTACTGCAGGGAAGTACTAATAAGTAGGAAGGCAGGGACAATCAGAAGGGTAGGTTCCTTCTGAGAGAAAGAAAGGAGTGGAGCTAAGTAAAAGGGCTGTCCAGGAAAAATCCAGCCATAAATGCCTCTGTTTTTCATATTGCATGGCTGGACAGCCCTTGTATTTTTCACATTTACTAGCAACAGAGGAAATAAGTGGTAGAGAGAGGCCTGGGGAAAATCCCTCCCCTGAAGACCAGGAGAGGGCAAGATAGTTCCCCTCATCAGTGCTGACTATAGATGACAGGTGCTTACTTGTACATGTGAGGGCCTTGCTAGCTTAAAAATTTGGTATGAAAAATCCTCAACTGGCATGATTTATACCCAGATTGCCTCCCTAGAATTGCTGGTGCAGGAAGCACAGCCCCCTCATTGCAAGAGGCATTTATGGAGGCTGATTATGAGGAATTCATCCCCGATTCCACCTTGTTCCCCTGGCAACACAGCTCCACCTCCACAGTCATTGTTCTTGGAAGATTACATGCAGTTTACTCAATGCCTGGAAGTGGTACTCTTCTTTACTCTTACAAAGTTACTTTTTAAAGAAGTTTAGGATTCTCAGGGGCTGATAAAAATTACTAAAAGGTCAAGTTTGTCCTTCTTGAGATATTACCCCTTTAGTTGATGCTAAATGAGGTAAATCCATTGCTTTTTAAATTTAATTGCTAAAAAATATCTATTGTCATTCATTTTCCTGAAATCTTAATTTTTCCTTCATGACTTTTGGCTTGCACTTCTTTATGTCACAAATCTGTGACCACTTTGCACTGTTTCTCGCTGCCCGTATGCCTTAGGTCATCCAAAAACTCCAGTTCTTTTCCCCCTTTTAGATTCTTTCTCATCTTTATAGTTTAGTTACTCATTATGTTTCTAAAAACCTGTGAAAGATATTGTGCCTATTAAGAATCCTCTAAGACACAGTGTTCTCATCAATGTACCTTTGTGTAGCTGCTGTGAGTCCAAAATCTTTGGCTCTAATTTCACTTGAACTTTCATGTATCTGGGGCTAGAATAGCTCAGCTGCCTATGTAAGGATTCAGTGGTTCCAAGCCAGGACTGCATAGCGCAGCTTTAAGTTACTGTCAGGGTCTTTCCCACTCATGCTCACTAGTAAACAGAGTTGTTAGTATTAATACTTGCTTGGAAGGAGATTGAGAAGGCTTTTTCTTGAATCCCAAGCTCATCTTTTGGTTTCATTTCTGACAAAGCTCTAAATATTCTCAGATTTCTAGCCTGGTCCCAAAAGCAATTCAGGAAGTTGTTGTAAGGGAAAACTGTTAAATGTAAATTTTGAGCTAGATATTTCACTCTTTATTTATTCATTTGAGTCTTAAACAACCTTGTTTTAGAAATGAAGAAACTGAGGCTTAAAAAGAAAGTGGATGAGCTTGGATTTGAACCCAGAACTATGCACCATCAAAGCCAGTTCTTTGTACCGCTCTACAATGCTCTCTTATTTTAATCTTTAATAAATTTTTGAGGTTGCATCTCTCTTTACCTTAATGTCATGTCAAGGCAGCTTGTAAAAATTACACTGCATAGTGCTCATATTTTTATCTGACTTAACTGAGTGGGAGTTATTTTCCACCAAATGTTTCAGATTAGTTCAACTCATCTCACAAAGCCGTTTACTGACTTTCATCACCATTCCAGTAGGTTTATTCATATTTCCAGATGTAACCACTAAAAGCAGTAGGTATTTATTATTATAGACATTCCTATATATACTTGCTTAGGTGTTTATGTATACACACACATTATTTATTTAAAATGCTGTTAGATTATGCTTGTTGTTTTGGATTTGCTTTTTTATTTACTTTATATGTCTTGAAGATCTTAACATGTCAGTTCAAATAGGTCTACCTTATTTTTTTTTTATAGGGTAACATATTATCCCATTCCCTATTAATGCCAAAATTTCCTAAGGTATGCTTCATAGTAAAAAAAAATTGGGAAATACAAGGTTACACAGAGTTAACTAGATCTCTTTACTGTTTACTATCAGAGATTTCATTATGATAATGTGCATTATAAATCTTCAAGAGGGCTAGCCAGGATGGAGTGTTTACCAAACTATGTGTAAGTTTACCACTTTATTTGATTTCAGGCTTCTTCAGGGAAGATGCTACCTCTCATGGATGATGTAAATTTAGGCTAATACTTAGGATGCTAAATATCAACTTGGCTGGACCCAAACTGTGCAGCCAACTGGATACAATTTAACAGGAATTAAAAAAAAATTGCATGTTGGTTTTAAATACCTGCAGACCAAGTATACAACCAGGATTAGTGATTTTAAGAAAGAGAAAAGTTTATGTATATGAATGCAAGTTCAATATAAGCTGTCAAACTGATTTGACTGCTTAAAAAGCTAATGAAATTTAAGATACATACCTGGAATTATGGTATTCAGTTCAATGGTGGTAATTCACTGCACTCCTGTTGATACAGCTTTAGTTCTTCAGTTTCTCACAGGGAAAGCTCCACTTTTAGCACCAAGAGCCAATAAAATATCCTTGTCCTTAACCTTGACCCGTATTTGGAGGAGGAAAGAAGTGGGCAGGAGGAGCAGATAGGAGCCTGTAGATAACTTAGAAACCCAAAGCAATACTATGTATAAACATCTTAGAATTTATAAAGTATTTTCCCAAGAACTTGTTTACTCCTCTCAGTTCAATACTCAGATACTATTTCCTTCATTTTACAGAGAAAGAAAGAAGCCTCACAGGGGTTTTCAAGACCCGAATGGCGTTCGATTTTCTTTCAATGCCCAGTCAGGGTTATTTCTACCACACTCCCATTGTGTTCATATATGTGTGTTCTTGATTACCAAATGCTTTCCAACTCCATTGTCTTGAGTCTTTGCCATTCCTCAGAATACTTCATGTAAAAATTGTGCTCATCCGAATAGGGTTAATTTGATTTCCTTCTGCTCACCTGCTCTTTATATTCTTTTTTTTAATAACATAAATGCTGGAATAATTAATGGAAACTGGTTTTGAATCACTGTACTACTCTTCCAACGTATTCTTCCCCTCTAGTCTGATTTCAGTTCTGGGTTCCTCCAACAAGAATCTGCTGCTGTTCACCCTGATCTTGCTTGCTTTTCACTTAGCAAATCATTCCTATCACTTAACAGAAGTCACTCAATTACTTATTTTGGATGATTGAGTGTTTATTCTTCTGTATCCTAGCTAAGGGCTCATCAATATGAATGTGGGGTGATCGTTGGTAGTATCCACTCTTTTTTAAATGTGTTTTTTAAAAATGATTTTTCAATTGTAGTTGACATACAGTATTATATTAGTTTCAGGTGTAAACCATAGTGCTTAGACAACTACTTATATATACCTTATGAAGTGATCACCATCATAAAATCCTACCTATCTGGCACTGTACACAGTTATTGCAATATTATTGACTGTATTCCCTATGCTATATTTTACATCTCCATGACTATGTATTTTATAACTGGCAATTTGTAATTCTTAACCTCTTGCACTTTTTTTGCCCAACCCTGCTCCCCTCTACCAACCATCAATTTATTCTTGTATCTATGGGTTTGTTTCTATTTTGTTTGTTTATTTTGCTTTTTAGATTCCACCTGTAAGTGAAATCATATGGTATTTATATTTCTTTTTCTGACTTATTTCGTTTAGCATGATACCTTCAAGGTTCATCCATGTTGTTGCAAATGGCATGATTTCATTCTTTTTTATGGTTGAATAATATTCCATTATGTGTACACCACATCTTTATTCATTCATCTACCAATGGATAGCTAGATTGCTTCCATATCTTGGCTATTGTAAATAATGTTTCAGTGAACATAGGGATGCATATATCTTTTCACATTGGTGTTTTGAATTTCTTTCGATAAACACCCAGAAGTGGAATTATTGGATCATATGGTAGCTCTATTTTAAATTTTTTTTGAGGAACCTCCATATTGTTTACCATAGTGGCTACACCAGTTTATTATCTAATGGTGTTCACTCTAAATCATGCATGGCATGAATAGAAAATGTAAAACTAAAAATTAAATATCTAGGTAATGAAAGGTAAATTTAGACTGGTTCTATTGCCAGGGGCCAAAAGTTGTTTCTCTGTGAGGTATAGCTATTATAGAATGATAACAAAAATGTTGTAACAGTGCTTAGATTTCTCTTTTTGACTTTTTCACCAGGTTAATGGAAAACACAAAGATTTCTGGTTAATAAATGAAATTTGCAAACAAAATATAATTTCCGAAAGTAGTTTTAAAAATCTGTCTCATTTTTAAGTCAAAGTTTATATGTTCAACCATTTACCTTTTAAGTCAAAGTATAATTTTAAGTAAACCATTTATTTTTTTAAAGTAAAATTTACAACATATGTTCAAAAACATATATACAAGGACTGTCTGGAAAGTATCCAGCCATGCAGTATGAAAAATAGAGGTATTTGTGACTGGGCTGGATTTTTTTCTGGAAGCCCTCATATATTGGTTTTTCAATTGTACAAAACAATTTTATCCAAATATAACCTGAAAAAAGTATTATTATGTGAAGCTTTGGTGTAAACCTCATGGGACTGGAGTTTAAGCCTCAGAAACACATAGCAGATTTTTAAAGAAACATTTAATTGTATTAAAAAAGAGAGTATGTGTTGGAAGCTCATGATATGAATATTATTTCACGAGAGTAGACTGACTTCTTTCACAAACTCCATATAGCACTGTGCATTTGACTAACACTGACATTGACACTGATGTACCAAATCATCTTTAAAATATTTATGAAAAAATGTGGGGTGCTTTATGTAAAATCTCTCAGTTAAGCAGCGTAAGCCCATAATTAATTATAAAATGTTACTATATGCAAGGTGCTATGAGGGAGATAAAGAAGTTTAAGGTAGTATCTCAGCACATGGAAACTTCTAATCTAACTGAAGAGATAAGGCCATGCATAGCAACAGAGTAGGAGCTCATTATATAACTTTTAGGAAAACCAAATAATTTTTTCCCATCACCTATTCAAGTAAATCATGTGGTGCAGACATTAAATGAGAAGGGAAAGTAACTTCATGTAGGAAGTGTTTTGAGCAGGGCTTTGAAGATTAGGAAGATTAGGAACAGCTAGAGAAGACCCCAAAAGTTAGACAAGGAAGTGAGAATGGCCAGAGGAAGGGAAAGAAAGGAAAAACAGTCACTAAATGTTTATAACATTTTGAATTCTATATATTGTCTCATTTAAACTTCATAGCATGCTATGAAGTGAAAAATACTTTGCTCATTTTTATTTTTTGTTTTTATTGTTAGACTTAATTGGGTTGACATTGGTTAACAAGAATTACATAGATTTCAGGTAGACAGTTCTACAGTGCATCGTATGTGTATTGCCTTAAGTGCTCACCACCCAGTATCAACTCTCTTTTCCATCACCATATATTTGACTCCCCCCCTCCCCCTCTCCCACTTCTCCCCCCTTACCCTCAGGTAAGCACTAAATTATTAATTGTGTCCGTGAGTTCTTGTTTCTTTGTTGCTTTCAGTTTTATATTCCACATGTGAGTGAAGTCATATGGATGTGGTTGTTGCCCTCTGCTGCAAACCCTCTGATGAGCCATACTCTCTTCCTGAGAAGAGAGAGGGAGAAATTTCATCAGTACTCAAACCAGCTCTGGCATTAATGGAAATATGAAATGACTTTAAATAATGAGTTAGGACCATAAATTTTTGTTTAGCTCACATACAAGTATGTAACCCTTAATTGGCTTCTGTTATGTAGGGATAGATGGAGATTTCACAATCAAAGATGACACAAAGATTTACAGAATCTTCAGTGAAAGACTGGTACTGTTTACTGATGTCCCTTTTTTATTTTTTCTCTTTTTATCTTAACCACCTTAATTCATTTCAGGCTCACTGAATGACTCCTGCTCTGGAAGCCAAAGGCCTCTCATGAGACTTGAGCTTATACTCTGCTTTACATTTCTTTTCTTTTAATGATGTCTCTTCTCTGAGATCTTTAAATTTTTATCTTCTCCATTATCACAAGCAGCATTTTACATTGTTCATGATTGCACTTCCATCTTCAGAGTTCACAAATTTTAACCACAATTGTTTAAAAACACCAGATTGCCGTAGCATAAAAAAAATTTGTTGTCAAAAAATTCTTTTGAAAAAAAAAAAATTCTTTCGAGGTGATTATTTTAAAGCACAATAATATTATTAATTGCATTGCAAAATAAACACTTTTTTCTGAAAGCTTATTACTGTAAAAAAATTGTGTACAGAATAGAGAAAGTAAAAAAAACCCTGCTTTCTGATAACTGTTCTTTCATTTTTTAAAAAATTCAAATGACATAAATTCACATATAACTCTAGTCGTATTTTTTTAAATTTACATATATGTCTCGATAAACTACTGTGGATATATTTCAGTGGCAATACATTAAGATCTATTTTATGCATTTTAATGCTGCATATTATGCTATTGCATATATACATCATGATTTAATTGTATTAATAGAAAGGTTGGTTGTTTCTGATTTTTAGCTTTTAAAAATGGCTGTTATGTATTACTTTTATACATGTGTTTTATCACTTCTTTCACACTTATCCTTTGGATAAACTCTCAGAAATTGGATTTATAGATCAAAGGATATGCAAATAAACATTTTTGCATAAACTTTACAATTTTATGCTAATTTATCTTTTAACTAACATGTGAGAGTACTCACACACTGTTTAGCACTTGGTATTAACCATTAAATTTTGTCAAAATAATTGGCAAAATTGATACCTTGGTTTTATTTTCATTTGTGTTTCTTTGATTATTACTGATGTTGGGC
This sequence comes from Lyroderma lyra, assembly GCA_004026885.1. Lineage (NCBI taxonomy): Eukaryota > Metazoa > Chordata > Mammalia > Chiroptera > Megadermatidae > Lyroderma > Lyroderma lyra. Next base: position 199,841 of record PVJL010001056.1, read on the forward strand.
ATGTATTGTTTTGATTAATAACCATTTATATTTCTTCTATGAAGTATTTATTTATGTTTTCCCTACTGCTTTAATAGAGGTGTTACCTTTTCTTTTAAATTTATTTCTAAGATCTCTTTTATATTATGGCTTTTAATTCTTCTTGTATATGTTGTATGTATTTTCTCCACATTGTCATTTATCAACTTTGTTAATAACATATAGAAATTTTTATATTTTAATTTTTGGTTGACTTATCATAATCCCAAATACATTTCAGGGTTTTTAATTTTGTTTTTAAAGATACTTTTCTTGATATGAGCGCTTTATCTAAAATTAAATACAAGTATAATAAAATGAGATGATCACTTGAAGGAGCTGACCCTCCCCACCCCATCTAGAGACTTATCTAGCTAAGGCCAGGGAGGAAGGACTGTGTGTCCTTGGACAGGCAACCTCAGCTGGGGAGATGGCTCCTCGATAGCACATCTCATCATTGGACTCAGCAAAGGCTCTCATTGACTTTAGTTAAAAGAGGAGGAAAAAAAGAAAAAAGGAAAAACAAAATTTCAGATGCCAAAGGAATTTTATTGGAATGAAGTTCCTCTACCACTTAGTGTATTTCTTAATCCCTTCACCTTTTTTACCCAGCCCGCAACTCCCTCCTATCTGGCAGTTATTAGTTTGTTCTCTGTTATCTGTGAGTCTGCTTCTGTTTTGTTCGTTCATTTTTTTTTTTTTTTTTTTTTTTTTTTTTTTTTTTTTTTTTTTTTTTTTTTTTTTTTTTTTTTTTTTTTTTTTTTTTTTTTTTTTTTTTTTTTTTTTTAGATTCCACATACAAGTGAAATCATATGGTATTTGTCTTTCTCTGTCTGACTTAATTTTTTTTTTTTTTCTTTTTGGTATGTGGGTAGGTCCCTGACTGAATCGAACCCAGGCCGCAGCACTGACAGCGCCAGTGCCGAAGCCTTAAGCCACTACACCATCAGGGAACTCCCTGACTTAATTTTTTTAGCATAATGCCCTCTAGGTTCATCTGTTATCACAAATGGTAAGATTTTATAATATTATTTTTTATGGCTGAGTAATATTCCATTGTATATGTGTTCCATTTCTTCTTTATCTAGTTGTCTACTGATGTACACTTAGGTTGCTTCCATACCTTAGCTATTGCAAATAGCACTGCAGTGAACATAAGGATACATGTATGTTTTCAAATTAGCGTTTTGGATTTCTTTGAATAAATACCCTGAAGTGGAATTGCTCGATCATAAGGTAGTTACATTTTTAATTTTTTGAGGAACCTCCATACTATTTTCCATAGGGGCTGAAGCAATTTGCAATCCCACCAATAGTATTATGAGGGTTCCCTTTTCCTCATATCTTCACCAATACTTGTTCATTAATTTATTGATGATGGCCATCCTGACAGGTTTGAGGTGATATCTCAGTGTCATTTTCATTTTCATTTCATTGATTATTAGTGAGATCGAGCATCATTTCATATATCTATTAGCTATCTGTATGTCATCTTTGGAGAAATGCCTATTCAGGTGCTCTTCCCATTTTTAATTGGATTGTTTGTTTTTTGGCATTGAGTTGTATAAGATCTTTATAAATTATGGATATTAACCCTATATTGAATGTATCACTGATGTATACACTCTCTCATTCAGTAGGTTGTTTTTTTGTTTTGTTGATGGTTTTCTTCATTGAGCACAAACTCTTTAGTTTGATGGAGTCCCTCTCGCTTATTTTTTATTTTGTTTCCCTTGCCTGAGGAGATATATCAGTAAAAATATACTAAGAGCAATGTCAGAGAGTTTGCTGCCTGTATTTTCTTTTAGGAATTTTATGGTTTCAGTCCTTACATTTAAATCTTTAATCCATTTCAAGTTTATTCTTGGATATGGTGTAAGAAAGTCGTCTCTTTTTTTGCATGTATCTGTCCAGTTTTTCCAACACCATTTGTTGAAGAGACTGTCTTTATTGCATTTTATATTCTTGCTCTTTTTGTCATTGATCAATTGAGCATATAGGTGTGGATTTATTTCTGGCCTATTTATTTTGTTCTATTAATCTATGTTTCTGTTTTTGTGCCAGTACCATGCTGTTTTGATTACTATGGCCTTGCATTGTATAGTTTGATAAAAGAGAATTGTGATACTCCAACTTCATTCTTCTTTCTCAAGACTGCTGTAGCTTTTTGACATCTTTTATGATTCCATATGATTTTAGGAATTTTTGTTGTAGTTCTGTGGAAAATGCTATTGGTACTTTTTAAATTAAATTTATTGGGGTGACACTGGCTAGTAAATTACATAGGTTCCAGCTGTACAATTCTACAATACATTGTTACTGTGTTGCATTGTGTGCCAGTTCTCCTTCCAGATAGGAATTGCATTGAATTTATAGATTGCTTTAGGTAGTATGGATATTTTAACAAAGTTATTTCTAACTATGAGCAAGGTAATGCTTCCATGTATTTGTAGCTGCTTCTGTTTCTTTCTTTAATGTCTTCTAATTTCTTAGGTACAGATCTTTTATTTCCTTGGTTAAATTTATTCCTAGGTATTTTATTTTTCTGATACAATTGTAGATAGGATTGTTTTCTTAATTTGTTTCTGATAGTTCATTATTGGTGTATAAAAAAACCAATTTCTGAATATTAATTTTGTATCCTTCTGCTTTACAGAATTCATTTATGAGTTCTGATAGGTTTTTTGGTGGAATGCTTAGAGTTCTCCATATATGAGTATGGTAATATGTCATCTGCAAATAATGACAATTTGGATGCCTCTTATTTCTTTTTTATTTCTTGTCTGATTGCTGTGGCAAGACTTCTAATACTGTATTGAATAAAAGTGGTGAAAGTGGACATCCTTGTCTTGTTCCTATCTCAAGGAAAATGCTTTCAGCTTTCCCCATTGAGTATGATAGCTGTGGATTTGTCATACATTGCCTTTATTATGTTGAGGTATAGTCCCTCTATTTTCACTTTGCTGCGAGTTTTTATCATAAATGGATGCTAGATTTTGTCAAATAATTGCATTAATTTTTAATCAGATTGTTCATATCTTCTATATCTGTATTTGTATGTTTGCTTTTGAAATGCTGAGAGAAGTAGGTTACAAATTCTAAATATGATAGTGGATATGTCACATTTGGGCATTCTGACAACTTTTCAATTCAGTGCAGTGTCAGTTGGTATAAAATGTTTACAATCGTTACATTATTTTGGCGGGTTGTAACTTATCAGTAACTGTCCCTTTAATGCATTTCATTTTTTTTGATATCTACTTTGACATTAACAGAGCCACTTCTGCTTTCTTTCTTCTTTTATTATTTTTGTAATTTTTGGGGGGGGCGTTGGTTCCCTGGCTGGGAATTGACCCGGGCCCTGGTGTTGGGAGCACTGAAGCCTAGCCACTACACCACCAGGGAACCCTATTTTTGTAATGTTTTGATCTATTCCCTTGCATTAATATATCTGTCTCATTTGATTTAGGTATATCTTATAAATATATTGTTGCTTCTATTAATACAGGCCTTTAACTGATCCATATTTGTTTTGAGAGCTAATGTAATCGATCTGATTTCTACCGTCTTATTTTAGGTTCTTGGTTTTGTGTTTATAATGCTTTCTTGATACTTTTTCTTGTTGACTCTTCCTGGATGTATTATGCTTGCTTTCTTTTTCTTTATTAGTGATCTTTACTTTTTAAAGTACTCTTACATGTATAGAAAAATTGAGCAGAAAGTACTTAGAGCTCCCACATACCCCATCTTCTTCACCTCTCCACTCCACGTGTAGTTTTCTTAATGTAACATCTTGTATTAGTATGGCACATTAGTATGTTATAATTCATGACTGAGTATTGATACATTATTATTAACAAAAGTCCATAGTTTACATTAGTGTTCACTTTGTGTTGTATAGTTCTATGGGTTTTGGAAAATGTGTAATGTTATGTATTCTCCATTACAGTATCTATAGAATAGTTCCGCTGCCCTAAACACCCCCTGTGCTCTACCTGTTCATCTCCTTTCTCTCCATACCCCCAACTCGTGACAAACACTGATTTTTTTATTTCCTCTGTAATTTTGCCTTTTCTACAATGCCATGAATTTGGAATCATATATTATACTTTCTTTTTTAAATTAATTTTTGCCTTCATTAAAAAATTAATGCTATATTTTTAAATCAGTTTTAGTTTCACAGCAAAATGGAGGAGAAGCGTATGGCGATTTCCTATATACCACCTATCTAAACAATGTGTAGTCTTCCTCTTTTAATATGCTGTCTTTATTCCTTTTTCTGCCTCTCTAGATACCTGAACACACACACACACACACACACACACACACACACACACAAAAGAGGGCAAATATATGCACACAGAATGAAGTTAAACTCTAGCATAGGGGAATTATTACTTTAGCATAGAGCTGAGTTACTAAGTTGATTTAATACAGTTTACAAAATCTCTGGAGTATTTTGAAGAACTCCTGTCCTTCGTTTCACATTATTTAAATTACCTGAAATATGATCCAGTTCTTATTTCTGTTTATTGCCTGGTCGCAGCCAAAATGGATTGAATGTTGCTTTTATTGTGTCTTGCAAATATGATTCAACAGATAGCAAGATTATAATTGTAAACTGATCTGTTTTTGTTAGAAACTTTGTTTAATATTATTGGATTTGACCTACATAATCAGGCATTGTCAGTGGAAGTTACCCTCAAAAATCTAATATTAATATTAAGGCCATTTTCTTCAGCTATTGTATCTGGAACATGTAATTAGGACTAGAAACTTGGATTCCCCACACTGATGTCTTTGTTTTAGCACACCATTGTCTTGTTTAAAGGGCCAGAGTTGAAATGATAAGCTGTTAACAACTAATGTTTTGAGGTGAGAAAGTTTTATTCTACTGGTACATAGGTGTGCTATAAATTTGTTGAATGGATGAGTGTACATAAATAAATAAAAAATTTTCAAAAGATATTTATGCTTTACCTTTTTGTTATTAAATATTTCTGGGATAATTAGGGCTCTCACTGAAGAAATAGAAGAGAGGTAAGAAGGATGGGAAAAGTGAACGACTTTTCTGCTTAGATAAATACAAGCAATGACTTTATGTTGAATTTCTATGAAATTCTCATTGTTGGTTGTTAGTCCACTTTATAAAAACGAATTTATTGTGAGGATTACTGAGCAGGTGTAATAGGTGCAGCAAAGGTAGTCATAATTAGTGCTATTCACTAAATATTACCAGTTCTTTCTCCTCCTAGCATGTGGAAGAATCACATTTCCTCCTGGTCACATATTATCTATCTATCTAGCAAGTTAGCTATCATCTACCTATCAATACTGATAATGCAGATGTGGCAGAATGTTCGTAATTAGAGAATCTTAGTACACATGAATGATGGTATACAGAAATTATTGTACTATTCCTGCAAGTTTTCTCTAAGTGTCAAATTCTGTCAGAATGAAAAAGGCTTTTTCAAGGCACTAATTGGCTTTCATCTGCATTGGTTATCTCAGTTTAGTACTTGATTCAAACTCTTGGCCAAATTATATTGTCTAGCATTGCAGTCCCTCTTTCTATATCTGTGCTAATCATTGTCCATGCAAAATCATGTGGCCCACACATGGTAATAAAATGAAAGAAAATCCGTTTTAAATTTCACTTGTATTAAAACAACAAAAAATCAATTCCTTTTTATTTTTTTCTGTTTTTTAAAAAGTGATATATAATAAATATAGAAAATCAGGAAAAGATACAGGAAGTCTAATAAAAAGTAAAAATTACTCATAACTAATCAGTCAGTGATAACAACTACTAATACTTTGGCAAATTTCGTATCATGCATTTTTGGTTTTCACTTAGCAGCATTAATTATTTGTTGTAACAAATTACCCTGAAGCATAGCTGCTTAAAATAATAAACACTATTGCACATGCTTTCTGAGGGTCAAGAATCTGCGAGTGGCTTAACCTGAGAGGGTCTGAATCAGAGTTACATGAGGTTGTAGTCAAGTTGTGGGCTGGGGTTGCAGCAACTGACAGGGCTGGAGAATTGGCTCATTCAGGTAGCTATTGGTAAGGAGGCCTCACCAGGTAGCCTGTTCACAGAGTTGCTTGTGTGACCTGGAAGCAGGCCTCCCTTGTGAATGATGGAGGGGGACTAGGGTGGGGGAGAGAGAGAGAGAGAGAGAGGGCGCGCGAGCGAGCGAGCAAGAGAGAGCAAGAGAGCAAGAGAATGAGAGAATCAAGACAGAAGCTGTAGTCTTTCATAACCTAATCTTGAAAGTGACTTATCATCACCCTTTCTGCCATATTCTGATGGTCACACATGCTAAATGCTATCCCTAGTACAATGTGGGAGATAAGCATACAAGGGTGGGAATAATACCAGGGGATGGGAAACATTGGGGACCATCTTGGAGACTTTCTACCATGTAACATTCTATCACAAGCATTTTACCACATTACAAAATATTTCCTAAGATATTATTTTCATGGAGTAATAATTTTTTATTACTAAAATTAGTGCATTAACAATAATTTAAAATACGTAATTACATTATATTGCTGTAGGCCTTCAAACTCAGGTACAAAGGGACATTATAAAGTTACAAAGTTATTTTTAAAAATTACACCAGAATGTATCCATCCATCGAATTCAGTGCTGTCCTTTAAAGTGCTCATTTTGGGAAGTCTTGAACTTGTTCCAGTGATGTTGGGCTGTTGTCACAAACACACCTGAGATTGTTTTGAAATTACAATTGGAGTCTTGCAGCATAGAATTTTCAATAAACTAAAAGGTGATATGAGGCAAGTATATTAGCAAGTAGAACATATGTTAAATTTATTTTTGTTCTTCTGTTGTTCACTTTGTAACACCAAACCAGATGCATTAGTCAAAAATGTGTTTTTGACACTTAACTGCAGCTGAACAAAGTGATACTTCTTTGCAAAATGAATCATCATATGAATGAACTATATATGGAATGAACACTGTTGATTCAGAATTTTCAATTCTTTGGTCTCTGAAAGCACCTTACCTCAGCCACCTGCCCAGCAGGTAACCTGAAATATAAGTATATACTATTTTTATAGAAACTTATATCTGCCAGTGTGTAATAATTGTGTTTGCACTAGCCATTTTGTTAGCAAAAGGAAATCATAGAATATAAAAGCAGCATTAGGTCAGAATCAGTTCTTAATTGACTTTGTTTCCTCATGGTGCCTGTATTAGGTACAGTAGGTACCTAATACATGATTGTTGAATTAGTGACACATTGAAATTCTGGTGTCATAAAAAAAAGACACACTAATGATACTTGCCTCATAATCTAAATCTTTTATTTTTTTATTTTTTTTGCTTTTTGGTATGTGGGTAGCTCCCTAGCTGGGAATCGAACCCAGGCTGCAGCGCTGACAGCGCCAGCACTGAAGCCCTAAGCCACTACACCATCAGGGAACTCCCTAAATCTTAAAAGCAATCATGCTGTTACTGGTATCCTGGGTTCCTTTTTTCAATCCTATGTTGTGACATAGAATTTCTTTATATTTCTTAGAGTCTTGTCATTACTTTTGTTGGGCTAAAATAGATAGCATATTGAAAAACATGGGCATTTCTCCATTCCCAAATTCCCCAAACAAAATACAATCAACATTAAAGCAAACTAAATGTCCCAATTAATATCTGAATTTTTTAAAAGTTAGAATCATATTTTAACTTTCCACAAAGTTGTAATGGGTTTAGTTGTGCTTTTCCCACACTAAAAACCATTTCAGTTACAGGTTTTCTCTGAGACATTCGGGAAGATGCATGTGTGTACCATGTTTGTAATCATAGTAGTTTCAAACAACTGCTTAGGGGACTGGATGAGGCAGTGGGGAAATAAGCAAATTGCTATTGTTTCACCAGAAAGCCAGTGTTATCTATTAGCAGTTTTATTTTGGTGGAGGAAAACAGTCCATTTCAAGACTGGCGTAAGTATTATGCACATCACTCACTCACTTCCTTACATAGGAAATTCTGTGATTTCATATCAAGTCCTTTAACAAAGACATGCATGGCTTTTTTACTTTACTTGATTTCTTTCTATTTTAAAGTGATAATGTATGCTTCCAGAATTAGTGACAGCTTCCAATGTTGAAACGTTGAGACCAGACTATTAAAAATAAAAACAACAAATTTTGATGAAAAAAATTACTGATAAGAGTTCTATAATGAGAGGAGAAGTTATGAGGTGTCCAGAAACAGTCTGAGTAGCATGTGTTTAATGAGGTGCTGGTGAAATGGGGGGAGAACTAGCCATTTTCTCGATGTACATGCACAGTTCTTGTCAGTATCATCCTCAGTCATTGGCTAGTGCTCTTCTCCCTCTCTCTCTCTATACATGAGTACACATAACTTTACATTTACACAAAAGTTGACAGAATAGAACAAGAGCTCCTGGACACCCTTCAACAAAATCTACCACATTGTTTACGTTTTCCTCTATTTTCTAGTTTGATCATTTTCATGTTCTCTCTTTCTCTCCCTCCCTCCCTCTTCCACTTTCTTTTCTGAACCATCTGAGAGTAAGTTGAAGATATTGTGCCCTTTACCATGAAATATTTTAAGTATTATACTTCCTTCAAACAAGAAAAAGATTTTCTTTTACATAATCAGTACAATTGTCAAAATAAGGCAAATTAACAATGATGCTTACTGTACTTACCTAATATATAGATCTTACTCAAAATTTGTCAATTGTCTAACGTCCTTTAGAATAAAAAAAAAGAAGAATGACCCAGGTTGAAGTGTTGCATTCAGTTTTCATATCTCTTTAGTCTTCTTTAATTTGGCATACTTCTTCTGTCGCTTCATCTCTCATGACCTTAAAATTTTTGAAAAATATTCAGTTTGGGTTTATGTGGTTAATTTAGGTTATGATTTTTGCCAGGAATATTACAGAAGTGATGGCATGTCTTCCTTCATGCAGGATGTCAGGAGGCACATGATGTTGGTTTGTTCCAATACTGATGTTAACCTGTGCCAGTGTAAGAAATGTCCAAGTCTGTAGGGAATTTTTACATGATTTTATTTAAGCCAGACAACAATGCCAGGAAGCAAGATCTTATATGTGCTGGAAAGTGACGTTTGTCATTTCTTTTATGCATTCGGAATTAGAGATGGAATCTAAGGAAGATGACATGCAGGTAGGAGAAAGCAAGGCTGGGAAATCTGTAAGAGGTTGGTTATTCTTCTGACAGAGAGACATTTCAAAGTTGTGTTAACCTAGATGCTCAAGAACAGTGGACAGAGCTTGCTTAAGGCAAAGGTAAACCTTTTGTAGGCCTGGGGCATGAGCTGCCCAGTTAGGAATTTATGATCAGATCACTCTGTGAGGTTACTCTTGGTCACTGAACTTGTTCATACCCTCTTTTTCATTTACAGTGAAAATACCCTGAATATAACAATCTGCTATTTTTGTAGCCATTTAATTAGGAAAATATAATGTTTAGATAAATAATTAAATGCTTTTTCACAACATATTCCAAGTTAAGGACAATTAGATTAAAATTTAGTCTAAAGGATTGTGTGTTATGATTTTATATTTGACTATATAAACCATAAGTATTTAGATTCACATGGCACCTTTCCTTCAAAGAGTTAAAGATTGGTAGCCAAACATAAGGAAAATAATTGTAAGTGGCAGAGCAAGGGCCAATCTTAGAATGAAACATATTAAAACCAAAAGAGATATAGCACTTTGCAGTTTGAAGCGCTTAAAATGTACATTATCCTGGTCCTTTTTCACAACAAGTTTGTAGGACAGGTGCTGTTAATATTAGCACTGTTTTACAGTTGTCTAGTTTTAAGTTTACTACTCCTCATTAAATGATCAGACTACATCTCGCATGCCCTGTCTTAGGACCATTGTCTTCTTCTAGACCCCTCCCTTCACTCTCTTCAGGTCACTTTCTTTATAACACTTTTTACTTTGTCCTAGTCTCTTTCAGCTATCTTTCCTTGGTGAGGTGTAAATGGGTATTTCAGCTAATACTATAGCCAACAATAATTTAAGATACTGTAACCTTTCCTGGAACTCTGAGTTTTAATGGGGAACCCTGAAATAAGGAGATATTTTACTCAAAGAAAGAAAACTTTAATGGTACAATCACAAGTGATTTGGTGTCACATTCTGTGATAAGGAAATCCTGTGTCCCACCTACTTATACGTAGTCTGAGCATGGCCATCAGAGGTGACGAGAGCATGGTGTGGACCTTCCATGAGGTAGAAGAGATAGAGAGAAAGTATTTTTGGTTTGGTTCTTTTTTCCCCCCTGCAGAACTGTTTGCTTTTCAGTAAGGATGCTAGGGATTTGGAGGAGTGGTCCCTTGAGGCATCTGAGCCTGGTTGTGTGATGGGCTTGGCCATAGCAACCCAAACTTCTTTACCTTATGAAGGAAACTGGAGGACTGGTGACAAATGTGTGGCTCCCATCACCAGAACATTGAAATGGAGAGCCGTTATTCTGCTTACTGCTCCCAGAAAGTCATGTGTAAATGAAAACTTGGAAGGCCACCTCCAAAATCCTATTGACTTCTGACTCTCTCACAAAGCTGTCACAGAAAGAAAATTTGGATTTCTGCAAAGTTTCCCCTTTGTAATGTTCAGTTGTCATCTTGGTTCCAACAGGTAGTTTCTCCTAGGTTGGGGTCACAATGTTGATTTATTGGGTTTAGCACAAAATTCCTGGAATGGACAGAGAAAAAAGTGTGAGATGTTACTGTTGTTTTTCCTCCTTATTTGATATGAAAGAGAACCCAAAGGTCATGGGAATGATAATGGCAATTCTCCCCTCCTGTCTTTGCAGATCCAAGCGAAGGAAGGCAAAACCGATCTCTGTTTTTAGCTTCCAAGAACCCCAAACCATGATTGATTGATTGATTTGCTTATCCCCGGATATTACACAGGGCAAAAAGCTATCTCTATGAATGGAAAGCAGTTCATAACAAAAGGGCGATCTGGGTCACACCTGGAGGCTGGGAAGAGCGATTATCAATGAGCACGCTTACTCCACACCCCTTTCCCATTCCTACTCTGGATGCAATTTGAATATTTGAAATGGACACTTTTCCAGAAGATCCAAGCAATATGGTCCCTGTACCTCTGTAGAGATCAAACTTATGAGAAGTAACTGTTTCCACCCTAAGAGAATGAGGTACTTTTCTTGCACCCAACAGTATAAAAACCATGAAACAACTCCCCGTAGGGGTTTTCAGAGGGGATCAGTAGTTTGTTTCTTTTCCCCTTACTTGAGAGGAAGGTAAGTTTTCAGAAACAGATTTTATTTCTTTCTGCTGAAATCTTAGTACATGTTGCTTTTATCCTTCATTCTTTTGACATTGATCAGTCCCATCTCAGTTCCAGGCCAGACAGTTGGCATGCCCAATCTCTACATCTTTTATTCAGCAGTGACTCAGAAACTGTTGTATTCCAAATTCAGGCTGTGCAATATTTTAGTCCTTCCCTTCCACATTAAAGTTAAACTTTAAATAACAGGAAAAGGTAAAGATTAATCTAATGCAGAGGCAATGCTGCTTATAGCTTCGCCATCTGGGGTTTTGGTAAATTAGGTTAGATGATCTTTTAAAAACTGTAGTTCACCTTCAAGGAGGACAAATGCTATTTGCTGTCAGTTTTCTTAATTACCTGTCAAGCATAATTCCTCTTCTGTCTTGGTCTAGAACTGATTATAGTGTGGGAGACATAGCCACGGCTTATCCAGTTGCCATTTATGAGTAAAACAAAGTGGCTAAAATCAGTTTGGTGCTATTGTCAGCCAAGTTTTAGAATAAAACATTTGAGGGGCATCTGTTCTCTCCTTTAGAAAACCATGCAGGTCACGAGGTTTGTTGTCTGGGGTTTCCAGATCCATACTCCTTAAAAAACCCTTACAAATGAACAAACTCCATCTCTCTCTATGCAAGGACTGGTGAGTCACAGAGCCCAGAGAAGCACAATAATCCATCATGAGGGTGAGAAGATGTGGGTGTTAAACAAGTTCACAAAAGAACCCCAGTTCTTACTTCCAGCTCAGCCTACATATCCTGGTCGTGAATCTCTATGACACATTCAGATTCTTGGAATTGTGCTCATTTTAGTCTTATGATTCAGTTTATGTGTATTCATTGAAATGCTATAGGAATAGGTAGTATACATGAGCAGAAAGCAATGTAGGCCCGGAGAGCAAACATATTCTCCAGTAAAGGTGGGGAAAGAGAAGAGAGAGGAAGAAATAATACCCTGAGAATTTCTTCTTGTTGCTTTGTGTGCAGTCACATCCATAAATATAGGCCCAGCTGGGGTTATAACCCAGTTAAAATATACTGTTGGGTCCATTTTCCTCGCACTTGAGGAATTTCTATGTTTTTCCTCTGGGGGAATAATAATACTGGTTTGGGATATCTCCCTATACTAAATTATTCCAGTTCCTCTCTGAGAAGATAGGAATCATCCTACACTGTGTTTTTCCATTTATCTACTCCTGAGACAGAAATAAAAAGAATAATAATCAGGCTCTGCAAGTTGCACACATACACCCACAAATGTTGAGGCTATAACATCTGATGGAATTAGACAAGTCTGTTCACTGACCTTAGTTATCTTCCTCGTGCCTAACTTTTGTCTCCCTGGGATTGGCCTTCTGATACTCCGCTACACTAATCCCTGCAACCCTTCCAAGTTCAGCCTTGGTCTCTACCCTCCACAAAGCCTTCCAACCTATACTTTTGGACTCCTTTGTGTCACTGTTACACAGATTCTGTGGATTTTTTTTTTCTCTTTTTGTTTTTCACCTAGAATGTAAGCACTTCTAAGTGTGGAATCATGTTTTGGTAAAGTCTTTTACAGTCAGTCACACAGTAGCAAACACACAGAACACAGTGGGTTCCTCAATAAATACATATTCGTAGAAGGTATGAGCCATAGAGAACAATTAGTATTAGGAATTTACTGCTAGAAATAAGAGGAGGTAGAGGAAAAAATGCAGAAGGGGTGGGAAACTCAGCAGTAAAGTTACCCAGATGACCATTTGCTTATGTAATGCCTTCACCTGTTGTGGAAGAGAGTGGAATGTATGCTTGTTTCCACAGGCAACAGCTGAAGGGTTAAAATGTCCCAGGCTAAACCTCTCTTTCGGATCTATGACCATTTGGGCTACCCTCCTCTTGGGTTTAGTTCTCTAGAGAGTAGGCTGGGAGATACTTGTGTTTCTGGACCCAGGAGCTCCAATGGGCCACTGAGAAGAGAGCATCCACAAACACCCACCTGAAGGTGAGGGTCACCCCTGCCATCTCCATGCCTCCCAGGGATTTTTAAACATTGGGAGTCTTCCTTGGCAATGAGAGAAAGCTAGGAAAAAATACTGGGGACCAAGATCCAGAAGATAGCTTGCTATTCTGGAAAAATCATGGTCTGAGCATTGTCCTTTCTCCTGGAAGGTGTGGCTGTGACTGCGATTCTGAATGAATCTTGCTCTGTGATGAAAAAATTCAAGGCACAAAATCTGTGGGGATAATGACCATGAGTGCTGGAAGGGGATAAAAGGGAATTTCAGCTCTGATGAAAAAGCAAAACAAAACAAAACTTCTGATGAAAAACTGAGCAGTTATTGAGTATAAGATATATTGATATAGACACACACATAATGTGTGTATAGATGTACATGTTTATATATACATATATAACTGGTATATGTTAATATTATGTGATATATCACACACAGGCCACTTGACAAATAGTAGATAAAAAGATTAATCGATCAATAGTTTTGAGGCCTCTGCTGATAACCTGCACTGTGCTACATGCTCTGAAGAATAAATGCACAGGGACAGGTGTTTAGGTCGTCTGCCCTCAGAATTAGTTTTTAATAAGGAAAAAAGACTGAATATCACTTTACGGGAATGCCTCGCCATGGGTCCTGGCCAGGAAAGTACATTAAAGCAGTACCAGTAAGGACTAAGGTGTAACTGCTGGGTTAGGGATGCATGGACAGGTCCCCAAATCCTCTGAATGGGGCCAGCCCTAGAGTACATGGAGCAATCAATGGATGATTTGAGGAGACTCCACTTGCTCTCAAATCATCTGTTCTACCTGTTTCATTCCCTGTTTTAATTTGAAATTCTCCCTTTAAAGTTACTACTTCAGTTTACATAACAAAAATAAGGCCCTCCATTCTACCGTTTTCAGCCTCTGACAGCCTATTTTTGTCCTGGCAAACACAAAACATGCCCCCCTCCCCGAAGTTATTTAATATTTTCAAATAAAGTGTCGCAACTAAAAACAAAGCAAGTATTTCATTTCAATTACTTCTTCAAAATACAAAGGCTCTCCCACCTTATCCTGGTAGAGAATCACCATGCAGATACACATGGAATGTAAGCTTCAGCTGCAGAGTGAGTTTACCTTTTTGGCTGCTGTTCCTCAGCTCCTAGAAGTATCTAGAACATAATAGGATAGGCTGACCAGATGTACAGTTTCTGTGTGTATTTGCTCTGTTATGAAAACAATCAAGGCACAAAATCGATGGGGATGTTTTATATGTAGAGAAGTGGGAGGGGTGGAGCTGTGTCTTGGGAAGTCTGTTCTCGTCGTCTTTAGTTAGCATGGGTTGGTGTTTCCCAGGGAGGACTCAGAAAGCTGCTCTTAGCAGAGGAAGTACCGGCTCAGATGTTTCCACAAGAAGGCTAAAGTAACCAGCCATCACCCGCCACGTGGCTGTAAGGAAGTGGACTAGGGCAGTGGTCCTAAGACAGGTGTCAAAGAAGCAGGTCCTGGGCAAGGGAGAGGGGAAATCGTTTCCTCTGAGGATGGCAGTGGAACAGAGAGGGTGGTGGCTTTGGAGTGAAACAGGTTATCTCATTCCCTGCTCAAAACCCCTGCCCCCATCTCTCATCTCTTTACAGTAGGATCCAGAGCTCTTTCCATTGTCTCTACCTTCAGCCCCATCTCCATCCTGCTGCCTCTGGCTCACTGTTTCAGCTCCATGGTTTCTGTGCTGTTGCTGCCCTAACACATTTCACCCTCTGCCACCTCATTGCCTTGGCTCTGACTGTCCCCTTTGCATGAGAAGGTCTTTACCCACACACCTGCGTGACTTTTCACTCATTTCATTCAGGTGCTGCTCATGGATCACCTTCCTACAGAAGCCTTCCCTGGGCACCTCATCCAAAATTGTACCCCTCTCCTGTCACTCTGTCTTTTCAGTCTGCTTTATTTTTCTTTATGATAATCTTCACTCCCTGACTGTACATCCATATCTCTATCTGTACACATGCACATGTGTTTATTTATTGTCTCCCCCTCATCTCTATTAAAATGTAAGCTCCCTGCTCCATTCACAGGTGCTATTATATTATAGAATAGTGGCTGACTCATAGCAGGCTCTTAACAAATGTGAACAATGACTAGAGTGGATATGACTTTGAATCCAGGTCTGTCTCTTTATTGGCTATCTTCAGCAAATTCCTTAACCTGATTTTTGTTACCTGTACACAATGTTGATGACATCTATCACAATAGATTGTAAGGATGTAGTATTATATAATCAAGCCTCTAGTATGGTGCCTGGCACATAACCAGTGCCCAGGAAACGGTGGCTATGGTTTTCAGTTTGGTTAGAATTTTAAGTAATCTGTTCTTTACTATCTGTAGCTCTGAAGAGGCTTCTAGCCTAAATTCTGTTCTGTGACTTTTCTTCATCCAGGACTGCAGGATGATGGTGAATCTTCTATTCACAGTGATGATGGAAATACCAGTTTTAGTGAGATGCTCAAAGGACAAAATATCACAAGCTTCAGTTTTTCTTAAAAGTAACACACCATCTATTTCCCAGAGATAAGGAGAAGTTTTGTCTTTCTTCTTTATTGTTTCAGTTTATGGGAAGAATGTGTGAGCAAGTGTGCTTGTGTATGTCTTGCAGGCTCATGTCTAAGCACCTCCCCTCCCCGGGGAATACTGGATCTGTGCTATACTTTGTCCTTTTGAGAACAAAGCTCTTCCCAGGTAAATGCCTTTGGAACATATATTTATTTCTGTTTTATTTGATTCTTGGTTTACATTGGAGGATGGTGACAATTGGGAGATATAAAAGGAAAGAAATTAAGAATAGAACTAGATCAATCTTAGTGCAGTTTTTTTTTTTTTTTCCTAAAGAGACAGACAATACTCGAAATTGTGGTTGTGGAGACCTAGTTTATTTATTTAAACCACTATTTGTCCATTTGAAAAAAGAAACTTGTGAAGAAAATCTAATGGATGAATGCAGCAGAATTTATGGCATCAAACATACTATGATGTGACAGATGAGATTAATACTGTGTTTCCTGAAAAATGTCTCATATCATGCAGTATTGCACAGTTTGTGTTTGTTTATTTGAGAGCTTGTATCTTGGGACATAAGTCATAAGAGTTACTACTTTCTTTTAGCATAAAAGATAAAAAGGAAATCTTGGGGGTATAGTCCTGGGTAAAACAAGGTAAAGAGGGGCAGGCTTGCTGTAGAAAACATTGCTTTATAAATAATTGATCTATAACGTTTCTTGAAACTAGAGAAATATTGTATATGGAGTTTCATGTTTTATGAAATGTCATTGAGAACACTATTTGCTAAAAGTGAGCATGAAAGTATGTTTTTCTGGCAATGATAATTAAAATTTTTACTTATTTCTCATTTCTCAGATTGTCTAATATTAACATTTATTTATTTATTTTTGTCTTCTGCTTCTTGTCTCATGAAAGATGGGATTGGCTTATCTTTTGTTCATGAAAACAATAACTGGTGGAGTCCTGGATGGAAATTCAAGGACTCACTGAGCATCTACTAATTGTACGAGTTATAATGTTACATATAAGATCTGCTTGGATGCTGATTTACCTTGTGACTTTGGGTAAGACACTGCTCTTCTCCGTGCTTCCATTATTCATTCTGTAGGAATGAATAAGATTACAGCTAATGAAATTATTCATAAAGAAGCATTTGAGTAGCTAAAAAAGAAAGGATGTGAATGCAGCATATTATTGAATGGATAATTCTTGATTTTGTCCTTGCTTTAAGGAAAGGAGGATTAAAAAAAAAAGATTGGAAATTGGATTCTGTTTTGCAATATAGGGACAGCTGTCAGACTAATCTAATCCTGAGTGCCCTCAGAAAATAAAAGTGGGATGCCATGGACACAGCAACAATGGTTCTTTCTGACAAAAGACGTTTGGCTCTCCTAGTCCCTCCCTCCACTGTCCCCACAGAGAAGGTGTGCCCAACTCTCAGTGAGAGCCTCTGGCACAGGTGCTGGGAGTTTTCTCACAGAGGAAGGTACCATGACATAATCATCCTCAAGTTTGAATGCTAAATTTAATTCTAGGGTAATCATTGAGGAAAGTCAAAGCAACATGTGAGCATGAAGCAGAAGATAAATTAGTATATGACATTTACTCATATTTTTCTATATGAGATCAAGTGTTAAACCCATGCAGTGAACCTCACATTGGCCATTAGATTGAAGTCCAAATTCCAAGGCAAGGTTGTTTAATGTTCAGTGAGGACTGGTTTTTAAAATTTTGTTTGAATTTGGAAAATATCATTGGGAGGGTTACTAGCAGTTGCTATTATGTATTTTTTTTGTTTGTTTTGCTTTCTATGGTAGAGATTAAAATTTATCTTTGGAGATTCCCTTTGTTTAGAGAGACCATTTTGATAGTCACTTTTAGTTATGCAAAGTAGTAAGAGGAGTAATAAGGATTTAAATATTATTCTTGTGGATGGCTGAAATTGATGATATATCCTAAGTGAGAATGCTGCAGAATGAGATGTTAAATACCCTACTTAATAACGTAATACTAAAATTTATCGAGGCAAATCCTCTTTGCCAGATACTCTTCTAAGCTTTTACCATATATTAATTGATTTAATATTCATAATAACTTTTTAATCCCTTACTGTTGACAAAATAGAGACACAGAGGTGGCAAAGCAAGACTATGTAAAGTAAAATAGCAGGAATATTTTATAACATAAAGGAAACTGTTACTCATGTTTGTGAGTAAAACACTGTCAGGAATGGTGGGTGATTTATAGGAATCAGCTATAAATATGCAGTGCTGCCAACTCTCCACTGTCCTCATGTAGATTATTTATTTGCAGATTTTCTACAGTTTCACTACTGACCTATGTTCTTTTATCATGGGCTGATGGGTGTTACAGTCCTGGCACACATGAGTTGAGTATCTGTGTGTATCAGAGTGCTTCCTGAAGGCCATTCTCATTGATTTGGGGGCTATTTATAGTTTTGTAATGTTTTCACTACTTTAGCCTGCTACCTTGCACAATCAAGGGCAGTTAGGAAAGAGGATCACTGCAGGCAACTTTATGTATTTCAGAATACCTGTGTCCATGAAGGTCACACTTTGGCATAAGTAAGAAATCCAAACTAAATTTTTTATAACAAAAATTGTCTTGGTAGTGTCATTTTTATAAATCCAAGTATTCATATATTGACATTATTAGTCTTTTATAAAATATATTTAATTATAGTTGATATACAATATTATATTAGTTTTTGGTGCAGTGTTAGTCTTTTAAGTGGCAGTTATCCTAACTTAAATTACAATATAGTATTTGTGTAGCCCTTTATAAGTTGACTTAAAAGAAGTTTTATTGAAATAGAATTCATATACCATACAACTTACTCACTTAAAGTGTAAAATTGAACAATTTTTAGTATATTCATGGGATTATGCAGCCATCACAATTTAATTTTAGAGCACTTTTATCTCCCTTAAAAGAAACTTAATACCCACTAACAGTCATTCTGCATCCTGCCTTTCCCCGCACCTTAGGCTACTATTAATCTACTTCCTATTTCTATGAATTTGCCTGTTCTGGACATTTTATATAAATGAAGTTATACAATACGTGATCTGTCATCCCTAGCTTTTATCACTTAGCATAATGTTTTCAAGGTTCATCTATGTGGTAGTGTTTTTCAGTACCTCATTTCATTTTATTGCCTAATAATATTCCATTGCATAAATATACCACATTTTATTCATCCATTCATCAGTTGAGGGACAGTTGGGTTGTTTCCATTTTTTGGTTATTTTGAATAATGATACTGTAAAAATTTGTGTACAGTTTTTATGTGGATGTATGTTTTCATTTCTCTTGGGTACATACCTAGGAGTAGAATTGCTAGGTCTCATCATAACTAATTATTTGAAGAACTTCCAAATTACTGTCTAAAGTAAGTTAACTTTAAAAACATTACCTTTACCAATACCATTCACTCTTAGACTAATTTTTTTCATTAATTTATACATGTTTTAGGTATCATGTTGCTGATCACGTATATACATAGTTTGTGAAGTTATCACCTCAATCATGTCTTTAAAGTATTGGAATAACAAAAATTGTCTGTTTTTCCCAGTCAAATGAATTTTCAGAGAAACATTTTATTTTTTTTTTCTGGGGCTGCTTACAATTAATGCAGTTTAAAATGTTTTATTAGAATGTGATTTTATTTATTTGCTTTCTGAATAGGTTCTAGAGCCACATGGTTCAAAATTCTGGAGGTACAGTAATGTACATGTTGTATTGTCTCCCTCCCATCTCTGTGCTATAGACTGGAGGCAACAGTGTTTACTTCTTATGGAGTCTTCTAAAAAAGATACTTTAATGAAATTTTAATTTGAAAAGAGGAAACTTAAAAAAAACCCAAGTATGTGGGAATATAAGGATTTTGTTCTAAACTTGGTTGGTTTGGTTAATGCAAGTTATAACAACATGTACCTCAGTGATGACCTTATTTCAAGGCTGAATAACAATGAAGAACTTACAAGTTTAATAATTGTCTTAAATAGCTTGAGGATGTAATAAAAGCTGTCTACTTCTCTTTAACTTTTAGTTTTGCCCCAGGAGCCAGTCCTTGACCCACCACCTTCTGGTTATTATTTCACTTTGTCTGCATTCCGGAGACATATAATATGCTGATTTTATCTTCTCTAATTCCATTTTGGCTTTAAATGCTTTACTTTATGGGAGTCATTTTCAGAAGTCTGCAGAGCTGGCTCCTGCCTGACTCCCAAACCACATGTCACACCTTGCTCTTTTCTATCTTAGGCATTTCAGACACACAGACTTCCTTTCAGTCCTTGAACAAGCAAGTTCTTTCCACCTCAGCACCTGGTACTTACCAGTTCTTCCCTTTGCTGGGAAGGTTTTCTTCTGCTCTTCCCTAACTGGCCTTCCTATCCTTCAGGTCTCCATTTAACTGTGGTTTTCTCTTTAGCTAAGACCATTTTAGCTAAACTTGACCTCCTCTCCTTTGCTTTCCATTGTATTTGATAGTTGATTTCAGTCATAGTACTGCTATAGTATTTGTTTACTTACTAGTTCATTGTCTGGAATTATTTATTCTAATATAGTCTATGGTCTAAACTAAGGACGATCAAACTATAGTCCAAGCCCTTGATCTAAGAATTGCTTTACATTTTTAAAGGATTGTTTAAAAACTTTTTTTGAAACTAAGAAAAACATGTAACATTGACTTTGTGACATTTGCAAACCCTTACATATTTACTATCTATCCCTTTATAGAAATGTTTGCTGACTCTTGATCTAAAATAATAGTTTTCAAAGTGGTTTGTGCACATTCCAAGGTGTATACAAGATAATCCAGTGGGATCTTAACTGTTTATGCTTTTGAAGGTATTTATTTTGTCTATTTTATAAAGTACATAATATTTAGAATAGTATTATATGTATATAATTTACAAATTTGTGCATTTATGTATTGGGGATGGTACTGAGAAATTTTTTAATAATGAGCTCATGATAAAAATTGTGGAGGCAGCTGGTACCAAAATATATCACTTACAAAGACAGAAATCGCATCTTCTCCTTGCATATTCCTATCATCTAATATATACTCAATGTATAATATTTTAAAAATAGACATGGCAGCCAACTTACCGTTTATCGAACCCACATGGCATTCTCCAGGTGTAACTGAGCTCTTGCTATACAGTGTTTTCTTTAATGAGCACAACTACCCTGTTACCTGGGTCCTGTTCCCCATGTTTCACAAATGAGAAAATTAAGACCCCCTGTGGTTTAACTGCTCCCTCTTGATCACATTATAGTGAAAAGTGAGTATTAAGTTTGACTCTAAAGCTGGCAGTTTGCTCTGTTCTTACTCCTCTTGGCTCTTTGCATCAGCATGCGTTCACATTTTGTAACCCTTTATGCCTTGAATGGTGACGTTATATTGGCTTAGAAGGGCTAATCAATATAATGGCTACTTTTAGAGAAGTATTTTATTTTTTTCTGGGGCTGCATGCAATAAATGCAGTTTAAAAGTTTTAATTTGAATATAATTTTATTTATTTGCTTTTTGAGTAGGTACTAGAGCCACAAATTCTGGAGGTCCTGTTTCTAATAAGATAAGTCACCTTCGGTGGTTTGCTGTAAGCTCTTAAAGTTAGAATTGGGATACGTAAGTCTAAGTGTGGTTCTGCAGTTTACTAGATAAACCATGTACCTTCTGTGAGCTAATTTCTCATCTACACATTGGTGCTTAAAATAACATTTACCCCAAGAGATGGTTTTGAGGATTAAATGCATGTGAATATGATTGTATGCTAAAGTCTATAAAATGTTAGTCCTCCTTCTTGAGTCATATATAACTGTGCAGGGACATCCTTTTTCTGCTACTACTGTAACACATTGTGCTTAACAAACCACTTTGGTAACTATTCAAAGAAAGCAGCACCATTGTGGCACAGGAAGGAATCAGACCCTGGGTCTAAATTTGACATTTTGTTTCTAGCCCTCTTAAAAACCCTAGTTTACATGATCTTAGTCAAAAGTGCACGTAACTATTATCTGCAGGGTAGATTTAAAAGAGAAAACTGTAGTAGTAATCAGCATCTCCTTTACCTACATATTGGAACATGGAAGAACATAACTAATGTTTTAATTTAATACGTTAATTATCAGCCTTAAACTTAAAAAAACAAACTTCAATTCTTTTTTAAAAGCCATAGCTCTTTAAGCAAATTTTATACTAAATTATGAAATAAAACCCAAAGCATACACAACATTTTCATTGCAAATATCTTTCACACATTTTAAATACTGAGCTCCTAAGGCCTTAAGCTAAATCTGAAATAAAAACTTTCAAAAGGAAAATGAATCAGATCAAAGCATTCTCATAGAATTCTGAAATTTTTGTCATGAACCTTTTATCTTCCTTTCTTAGAAATAGATGCCTTTTGGCTTTTCTTCTACAGGGCCTTTTTACAGTAGCAACAAGGTCCTATTTTTCTCTTATTCTCTGCCTTTTTCTTTCATTCAGTTCTGGGCACTCATTTGCACATTCCTAGTACATGGAGTTTGTTTACCACAGCTTGTAAATATTTATAAATCTCCCTTTTCTCTGAATGATTGTGTAAATTATTGCCTAATAGTCTGTTTAGCAATGAATCATGTTCTGTCTTGTGACAAATTTTCTCTTTTGATTTGAACCATTGTTTTATTGCTATTTAATTTTACATGACTCTGTCTTGTTTTCTCTAATTGCCTATCAGAGTCTTTAAAGACTAGGCCCACTTATTTTTCAATCCCACAGCATGCAGCAAAACACCTGACAATAGTGGGCCCTTTGGCATTAAACCTGAGTTTCAAACCCAGAGTATTCTTTATTACTGTGTGACTCTTGTCAATATTGTTACCTTGATGAGCCTGTTTTGTCTTCTATAAATGGAAATGATAATAATACCTTATGTGATTATAAATATTGAATTATATGGTTGTGTGATGGACCAGGCTGCTGCATTGCACGCTCAGGGCTGCCGTCCACATGGTCTGTGATGTGCATGGTACTGCCCAGTTAGTGGGCCTTATATATGTTAGGCAACCATACGTGACAGTTATTATGGCTATCAATGAATCCCAGTCACTTAATTTACAAAGTATAAAGAAGACAAGCAGAAGCGAAGTTGCACAGTGTACATTGTTGGCAACAGAAGAGCTACCTTTGGTTCAGGCTTCCAGAATCCACACAAATTTTAATGTTCCTTAGGAACAAATAACTGTTTTGTGAAGCTATCACATTTGTTCTCAGGAAGCTATCACATTTGTTCTCTTTAAATAATCAGTTCTAATCTCTCTTTCACATCGTTTGAGATTAGGAGGTGGAGAAGAAAGTACCTGCTAAGTCAACCGAATCCTCTGACCCTAGAGAGTCTCTTCTGTAGTCTGTCTTCGTGGGTTTGATGATAATCAGTCTGTGCCTTCAGTGAAAGATGGGCCCAGGCTTCCAATGAGGTTTGGGCATTTTCAGATGTTTTAGAATGTGATGACACTCAGATTCTAGATCCAGTCCTTATGGTTAGCAATTCATTTAGTTCATTACAGCAAAAAAACAATATCATTTGGATGGGATGAAAATAGAAAACAGGAATTTAAGGACTGGCAAATGGAGAATAACTCTTCAGGGTCACAGAGTGGCGTTGGTGGAGCATGCAGAACACTTACATGTAATTAGATTAATGTCATATCATTGCATTGTATGGAAGAACCTACAATATAATATTATTAGGCAGTTGCTAGGAGCAAATTGTAGAAAAATATTAACTGGTTAATAGAATCATAGGATAACAACTGAAGGCATTTTCCGAGATGACCTGTCCCAGCCCTCTGTCTTCAGGAAAGGGAATGTCTAAATCACTAGGACAGATGTGATTCACATCCCAACGAGCACACTAAGGTTAGAGGGCTCTACGGTTTTGGGTAACCCATATGATTATTTTATCACTCTGAGAGTAAAACTTTCATCCTTATCCAACCTAAAATGCAGAATTGTGTTTTCTTTCCCACAAACTACCACAGACTCGTACGTGTGATGATGGTGTCATACCGGTGGATGACTAAGAGCAAGCCCAACTTTTTACCTCTTACTGTGCATCTTCTTTGTCTAGGAGAAGCAGTGAGGTTCATTTACTCAACCGATAGTTATTAAACACCAAGCTCTGTAACAGGAGCTGAGGATAAAACAATGAGTAAAACAGAATCCTTACCCTCAGTAGACTGGTGGGAGGAGAGCAGAGAAGTAATACTGGAATTAGGTAGTGTGGCAAGTGCAATAATGTTTATTAAAAGCACATGAGTGTTTATCACATGCTGAGAATTGCACTAATGCTTCAGGAACTTCATCTCATTCATCTCACAGCTACTCCTCTATCATAACCTTATAATTGTAAAACAACATGCTAAATGCAAACATTTTTTTCTTGTTGGAATGTTCTTAAAGGCATTTTAAGAACTTATCCTAAGTTCTTCCTGCTTATAACTTAGAATAAATTTATGATCACTATCGCAAGTTTTGCTGCTGAGATATAGACGAAGTATTTCAGGCTTTAGAAATCCCTCATCTCTATCCAATTTTTAGGCTTTCAGGACTGTTATTTTTCTGTGGGTTTCAAAATCCTATTCTGAAAATCAAAAGCTTTCTTTTTTTTGCATTTCTATAGTAACAATTCTATTGCTTCTTAAAGCAGATGGAATCCTCTGGTTAAAGAGGGGAAGTGTCATATGCAAGTAAGTAAAGAAAAAAAAAGAAATAAGAACACAGTTTGTATACCATCTCTCTTTTATAATATAAATGCATATATGTAGATACTTACATAGTTACAGATTCTAGGATTCAATGCACATCCTCATCTAAAGATGTATCTGTTTTAACTGGAGATAATTCCAAAACTCACATAATACAGATTACTTCTAATTATGGAATTTCAGGGATCAGTGTACTGGGTAAGGTTTTTTATTTTCTTTCTTCCAGTTTTTCTTCTTTGCTGAACCCAGTGAGCTAATGATGTTCTTTACAAAGTTGTTCCTTTATGTAAATTAGTTAATTGCAACATGTATTACAGTGCCTGTAAAATCTTCATAGGCACTTATTGCTTCTCAGCATTTTTTGCATTTGACTCCCTGCAAGTCTATACTATACATATGTATGATTATAGTTTTCTAAAGTAATCATTATGCTAATGATAATGATCCAGAGTGGTCATAGAGACAATCTCTGATTACATTTAACAGCAAATACTAAGACACATTTCTTCCTGCTTGGGTATATTTAATGGCAAATGGTATGACAATGAAGAAGACAGCTGTGGTCAGTCTGTTATCTGAGTAGAATAGAAATTAACCATTGGGGAAAGAAAGACTTCCTCATTGCCTTTATTATGTTACTGTACATCACGTGCTGCTCAGGCTCGCAAGTTGAGGACTTACTAAAGTATTAACCAAAGGAATGAGTATGGACCCTGAAGTTTGTATTTGATATAAGTGCAAATGTTATTGCAGGATGTATTAATTACCAAGATAGCTGTCTGATGTCCCCATTTCTTCATATCATGTGCCCTCCTTTCCTCTCTCACCACGGCTTTGAGCGGAACTTGCTGTGCTGGCTGTTAAAGGTGGTGTTAAGGAGGTCAAAATGGAAGTATATTCTTTCAGGTTTTTGGTAAGTACACTCATTGATCTCCCGCAATCTTTGGTAAGATTTTCCTTCTTCCTAGATAAATAGGAACAAATCTGGGAATCGCTTGAAGTGACACACTGTGAAGACCATGGCAGCTGTATGTATGCCTGGACACCTTAGAGAATGTGTTAGAAAGAGCATGGTTAGGCAGTATTCTTTTTCTTCCTGAAGTTCAGGTTTTATTTTTATATACATATTTCTCTGCTTCTCTGCCCCACTATATCTTTCTCTGTTTATGTTTCTCCCCTTTCCCTACCCCCCTCCAACACTCCACAACCACATGCAGGATGGAGTAAATTTGTGCTTGCTCTCCAGGCAGTGTGAGAGATGGCAGATGTGGTGCAGGGTTTAGTAGGAGAGTTATAGTACACAATACATGTGCTAAGAGTAAATGGGGAAAGTTCATTGTTACCATCATTATTTAGTATAATGTGTCCTGACTATATTGTCATTGATCTACTAACTTCATATTTCAGTGGGATAGTCAAGATATTTTAGACTTAAAACATCAAGCACCTAAAAAGTTTATAATTTAAAGACACCATTTACAACCACAGGGAAAAAACAAAAAATCTTTAATTGTCCCTCTGAATGTTCCTGAATTTGTTCTCTCTTTTCTTTGGTAGAAAATGGTGGTGCTGTATACAAATAGATCTGTTGACACGAGTGGTGCTTCAAGACTCTTTTAGCTGTTTACTTGGATTTTTGAGGTCCAAGGATTCTGTAGTCTTGTTGGTGTGAACAGCATTAAGAAGAGAGGGGAGACAGAGATGGAGATAGAGAAATAATGGGAGAGAGAGAGAGAGAGCAAGAGAGAGAGAGAGAGAAACTGACAGAGGGAGAGAGAGAGAGAGAGAGAGAGAGAGAGAGAGGGAGAGACTGAGAGACTGACTGCAGGAAATGCAGGGTGATGGGAAGGAGAGTAGAAAAGGAATTGAGATCATTGTCTGCAATCAGAATATACAGCTTTACTGGTCTATTATATAATCCCACCTTGGCCAGGCGATCAATCACCAGGCTATAATTTCTTTTTTGAAGCTCAAGAAAGAAATGAGGGCTTTAACAGCACTGCCATTCTATGAGTTAGGGGATGTTTCCACTGATGTTGGAGGCTTGAGTTTGTTCTGGAAGCATCATTGTGACATCTGAATGTCACCGTGTGCTGCAGAATAGCACAGTGTAGGTCCTGGCATTTTTGGTTGGCAAAGCTCCCACCTCTGCCTCAGACTTTCTCCAGCCACCCAGGCTCCAGACAGTGACAACTAAATCCCGCTCTGCACGGTTATTTATCTGAAAAAATAGCTTTAGAATTGTGCCAGCTCCATGGGTCTGCAATTGAGGTATTTATGTAAACTTCGAACCTAGCCATAAAGAGATTGGCTAGAAAAAAAAATGTACTTAGCAAAATCAAATTTCAAGTCAGCATTATTCACCTTAAAACCACAAATTTAGTGAAAGGGAAGACAAAACTGAAATTCACCTTCAAAGCTAAGTATTGAATCTTAAAACCAGTTTAACCTCGAATTCCCTGGGGGTTTAATAACCTCTTTTATGTCTGGTTAAATCTCAAGTTTAAGGGGTTAGCACAAAGGTTTTGGCTTGTTAGATTTTTTTTCTCCTTGCAAATTATATTTTTATAAATAGAGATGAGTTTACTGGTTTAAATGTTTCCCACAGCCAGATTCAGAGAAATACTTTTTTATTAGTTTTAGATTGGAACAGTTAAGTTCTTGTGGGAGGGAGAAGGAAGCCAGCCTTTGTAGAGGGGAGGGTGGGAAGAGAGAGAGGGCAGGATGGCAGGGACAACCATGCTCCTGGGAGCGGAGCCACCAGAGCAGAAGCCCCGAAGCAGGGCCCAAGCAGAGCCTTGGGAAGAGGGGCCCAGCTGGTTGTCCAGTTTCTGCAGTGGCTCTCCCTGACAATTTCATTTTGCCCCAGAGAGGCATAAACTTTTAGAGACAAATACTTGTTGAGCACTTAACATGCAAAATAGAGAGAGACAAAGACAGGCAGCAAAAATAAAAAGGGAGAAAATACGTACATAATGACCACGACCACTTAAAAGGTCATGTTCATCATGGGAATCAGACAGACTAAAGTGACTCCCAACTTTTTTGAACATGAGCCATTCTTTTTTTTTTTCTATTGAACTTTAATTTATTAATATACTACTTAATTTTAATTAATAAAATTAAACTACCTATGTAAGTTGGTAATGTATTTGGTAAGCTATTAATTTGAACATAGCTTTTATGTGACATAATTTCATTTATCACAGAGTGAAATTAATATGAAGAATGTTTCTGGAGTTAGCTTCAAATTACTTCTCACTAAATCCATAGCCAGGTGCTGCTAAGAACAACACATCTGTTGTGGCCTCAGTGGGGCTCTCTATTCCTTTTGTCCAGCTGGTGCAGCTGGTCTACTCTACTATTCCTTGTTATATCACATTTTGAGTGACCCTTTTTTAATATCAAACATTTGGGGGAATCCCCACATGTGATAGTTACTTCAATTATTTGTTGACTATGGAAATATATATATATTTTTTATATATATATATATATATATATATATATTTTATATATATATATAAAGCTATTGTGAAATCGGGATTGCTTTTCTTGATGACAACAATTTGAAGATAGTAGAACACACTCGTATGGGTGAGACAACATTTTGGCTTAATGATAATAATTGGGGAACATGTAGATTTACAGACCAATTTACAGTAATATCAGGTGCCATGGGCCACTACTCCTGCAGGGTTTTGAGGAAGGAGAGAGTACCTTTAGTTGGATGCCTAGGGAAGATGTCAATGGTGAGACTGCATTTGAACTTTGAGCTACCACGCCTCCCTGTTCCTGAACTTTGCATCATAAGAATGTAGCTGTGGTATCACACTGTCAGATCACGGAGCAGTATGTGGAATCTCTTGGCACTCTCAGTGTAGTGGCAGAAGAGTAGCCGTTGTATTGGCCAAATGTGACTCTAGCTGGCATCTGAACTTGAGTGACATGAGGAATGTCCTTTTGGAACTCTGGCATGCTTATACTAATCTCTTTCTAAACAGAATTTGCATCCAATACTGGCTTCCTACTCTTTAAAGCAGGACCACCTCCATTCTTCTCCTATCATTTTTATTTAGCCTACTAGAAAAGTCTAATTTTATATATATATGTGTGTGTGTGTGTGTGTGTGTGTGTGTGTGTGTATGTATATATATATATAGGCTGTCTGGAAAATATCCAGCCATGTAATATGACCAAGCTTATTTGGCTTGATGCCACTTTAAAGGGGGACAGTCCTCCTTATTTCCTCCCCTAATCATCAGGGCTGTTTTTAGAAGGAATGAGTAAAAAATAAGTGCTGTATTTAAAGCACTAATTTTATATTGGTAAATGTGAAAAATAGAAAGGCTGGGATTTTTCTGGACAGTCCTTGTATATATAAAACGTGTTGCAGAAGATAAGATGGAGTTCTTTCCTTGAGACTAGAGAGTAGTTGATCCCTTGCATTGAGTGAGTACCTTTCAGTATCTCTGGCAGCTCCATGTGACACTGCCCCCTGCCCCCCTATCAACTAAGATGGTTGATAGAAGGTAAATGCTTGACCCTGAGTGAACTGTTTTCATTTCTCGCCTGGAAATTTGAAATTTGGATCTGAGAGGCACAGAGCCTGGGAGTTTTCCGAGCTAAGCCATATTTATGGCAGCTTTTAAAAGAGGAGAGGCATGGACTTGAACTCATACTTAAGTTCTATAATGCTCCACTTTTTTTTCTTAAGCTAAGCAAAAATGGACTCATATTTGCAACCCAAAGAACTTTAATTATGTGTGTTTTGGGTCAGGAAAGTAGGCAATTTGTTTTGGATTTCTAAGTTAAACTTGCTGAAAATGTTAAGGATTCTTAAAATTGAGAGTTGCAGGCCACATATGTGTTAGGAAGTTGCAGGATTTAGATTAACCTTGTGAAAATCTACGTACACACTTATGTTATCTATGACCAACTTTGCATTTTCTTAAAGGTGGATAGGGAATAGAATTGCTTTCTTTTGACCACTCCTAAGTTTTATAAGACTTTCCCATGTGCAGAAAGTTCCTTTCTCTGACCCCACAGAAAGTTAATCTAGTGGCTTGGCATCAGACTTGACCAAGCTTATTTGGCTTGATGCCACTTTAAAGGGGGACAGTCCTCCTTATTTCCTCCCTTAATCATCAGGGCTGTTTTTAGAAGGAATGAGTAAAAAATAAGTGCTGTATTTAAAGCACTAATTTTATATTGGTAAATGTAAAAAATAGAAAAGTCATTTAAAATGTATACATTTGCATGCATAGTATAATTATATCAATATAATAAAAATAAAACAAATATTTATTTAAGAAGATTTATGGGGCAATAGACCAAAGTACTTGTAGCCATTTCAGTAGTGGAATTACAGATGTTCCCTTCCCCACCACTTTTCCTAGTTTTTCAAACTTTGTATAATGTGATGTCATTGCATCTATAATAAGTTTTGAAAACATAGGATGTGGGGAGAATAAATAAATATACTTGGTCTACTTTAAGATAAAAGATATATACATAGAGAGAGCGTAAGGTCTGAAGGGCTTACAAAGGACACCCTGTTCCGCCTACGTGCCCGTTAGACCGTAGAAACTGTTTTCCTAAACTTCCTCCTTCTCCCCCTCCAAACCCCCTGCTCAATTCATCCTCGGGGTTGATGCTCATTTAGGCCTCAGCTCATCTGCATCCAGATTCTCGGAATAAAATCGTGTTAAATTCCAACTCAACCTAGAGCACCTTCATCTCGGCATTCCTAACAGAGAGAAACAGAGAAAGAGGAAGAAAGGGAGGGAGGGAGGAGTGGAATTAGATATTCTCAAGTACTGCCAGATTGTCAGAGGAAAAAAACCTGGTAAAGAGTCTTGAACAACTCTAAGCTTTGACTTTGGTCTTAAGTACCAGGAGATTTTTGTGTCTATTTTCAGTGTATGAATGACTGAGTGATATTTGTGTGAGCATTTTAAAAAAATGGAATAGAAACTGATTAATGTACTTTTTTCTTCAGTGTAAAGGTTTGAAATGCCTAATACCCATAGGGATGAAGCAGCTGCTTCTCAGGGAACTGCTAAAGGTATATATGTATGTATGTATGTATGTATGTATGTATATATGTATGTATGTATTTGTGCAGTGGATCTAATTTTTTTAAAAATTTTTATTTATTGGGGTGTAAATATTGGTTAGTAAAATTATATAGGTTTCTGTGGACCAATATATCTGATGAATACAGATGCAAAAATCATAAACAAAATAGTAGTAAATCAAATACAACAGTACATTAAAAAGATTACCCATCATGATCAAGTGGGGTTTATTCCAGGGGCTCAAGGATGGTTCAATATGTGCAAATCAATTAAGATGATACACCACATAAACAAAATAAAGGATAAAAATCATATGATTATATCAAGAGATGCAACAAAAAGCGTTTGACAAAATACAACATCCATTTATGATTAAAACACTTAATACAGTGGGTGTAGAAGGAAAACAGCTTAACAAAATGAAGACCACATACACGTTTTAGATTATGAGGTTATTTAGTAGAGTTGTCCACTTTACCTATTTGTCTAAAATACAGTTAGTTTACATGAACAACAAAGATACGTAAGAGAAAGCCCCTTCTAGATTCAAAAGGAAATGAGAAAAATCTGGTATTAATAATGAACATTATTCCACTCACAGTAAAGGAAGGCTCTATCAGAATTTTAATGCTAATACTTTTCCCTAGGGAATGTTTTAATTAGAAATTTAAAAAATATTTAACATATATAATGTGCCAAGTTTGTTATATATTTTGTTGACTAAAACACCAACACCTTCTTTAACATGGTGTGTACGTATATTTACATATCAAATACTAGAGGACCTTACTCAGAGCATATAAGAAACAATTAAGGAACTTAATTCAGTAGGTGTTGAAGCTAGATTGGTCTTTACAAATGATTTAAACCAGTGTTGTCCAATGTAATTTTTTGAAATGATGGAGATGTTGCCAGTACAGCTTAACAAAGTTACCAGTCTTGTGTAATCACTTGAAATAGGGAAGCGAAGAAAGGTGAGTGAGTCTTAAGACTGCTCCCTGGAAGACCTTTATTTTGACCCTCTTGAAATACCTAGAAACCACCCACCTAGCAGGGGTAATAGGTAAGATTACCCACATAGATTAAGTCCCCCATGTGCACTCCGATGTCACACTAATAATATACTTCATAGTATTTTGTAGTCTTCAAAGCTTGTCCACATATATGATATTCTCTTATTTGCTCTTTTCAACCACATCAGGTTGGAAGAGAAAATATTATCTCCACTTTACATCTGAGGTTCTGATAAGCCAAAAGTATTAGCTTAGGCTCATGTGTCTTGGAAATACATCTGCTGGAAAGCAAAGTTTTGACTCTTAGTTCAGCCTCTTTCTGTCATTTATGCAATGGATCTAAGTCCTTTGCCTAAGTAACAATCCACTGTCTTTTATCTAAGTCCTTGAGAAGGGTTAAGACCTGGGAAGCCGCTTTAGTATTTAGTGCAAGTTAGGAAAGACCCACAGAACAAAAGCATGTCACACAAAAGTCCAGTGGGAGGCTGTATAGATTTCAGAATCAAGAAGATATAGGATTGATACCAGTCTGTTGAACTCAGTACAAGTATACTTTGGACAGGTTACTTAGCCTCTTTCCTGATTGGTAAAATGAGGATAATATTGGTACCTAGTAGACTTTCTATGCAAGTTAAATGAAATGATTCATGTAAAGTGCTGTATGCAGGCTATATAGTAATTGCCCAATGTATGTTAGCTATCATTATGCATATTAATATAAAAAGATGTGAGCTGTGTTTTTATTGCTTCATTGGCCTATTTCTAGATTCAGAACTAGGAGGCGGTGACCTTTGGTTTGACCTGCTTTAGAACAGTACTAAATCTCTAAGCCAAGCTTGTCCACGGGCTGCATGTGGACCAGGACAGCTTTGCATGCTGCCCAACACAAATTCGTAAACTTTATTAAAACATTATGAAAAGGATGCATGAACTTTTTTTTTAGCTCATCAGCTGTTGTTAGTGTTAGTGCGTTTTATGTGTGGCCCGAGGCTATTCTTCTTCCAGTGTGGCCCAGGGAAGCCAAAAGGTTTGATACCCCTGCAGCATTTCCCCACATTCTTTGCTTCCTCTGTAATTCTCTATTCTCTTTCTCCCACTACAACACCAAGCAAAATGTAATTGAGTTATCACCCTCAGAATCTCTCCTTCATTACTATAATTTCTGTGGAGTTCTAGGGGAAATAGTGAGGGCAGACACCGGAGTGGCTGGTAGGATCTTGGAAACATTGATTGGCCTCTCAATGTACACCATCGTTGTGGGAATAGCAGAGTGAAACCCCATCCCCAGTTCAAACGAATATATTTTGACAAAGTTTTCTTAAATTAAACTCTTCATCTCCATGGAAAGATTTTCCATCACATTCCTACTATTATTACCACTGTAAATACTGAGTCATTATCAAAATAGAAGAGAGAAATCAGCCTGTACATAAGGCCTTTGTCCCCAATTCAGAAGTTATGTCCAGTATTCTTCATTTCTCTTTCTTGAGGCATCTTGTGATGTACAGGCTCATCTGTGAGCTTTGGGAAAGTTCAGGAGAGACCAAACAACATCTTGTTATTAAGGATATTGTTCAAATCCATAAATTTCCTCCCTAATGGTCAGCCCCACTCTGGGAAAAGAATACCAAAATCATGTGGATTCTACATGTAAAATAGGGGAAAGCTGAAGGCCACTATTCTAAGTTCAAATAGAATGCCAGTAATAACCTATTGTCCTCTCTAGTTGGCGGAAATGCACAGCCCTAGGAAACAGTAGAAGCACCATCCAGGGAGGTAAATCTTTGCTCTGTAGCCTGGGTAAGCATAGCTCATCCCAATTTCACTTTTTAAAGGCGCTCACATCAGTATATTCTCCCCCTGTGGATTATTTAGATGGGCAGGATGGTTGTAAAATCCGTCTTTGGCTACTACGGATGATGACAAGAGGAGAGTGTAAGTACCGTTAGGGCCCCAATCTTAACAAAACATAATAAATATTTAATAATTACGGCAACCAGTTCTGTGCTATGAATCTCCATTCTGGTCAGAGCTCCTGTTTTTGTTTTTGCTAAAAATTTGCATCATAACGGAAGTGTGGATAGATACCTATAAAGCTTTTTCTAACAATTGAAAAAAAGTATTCTGGTTAAAGCATGGTGCTAGTGTAATCAGGATCACAATTTTGATCTCTACATATGCCAGTTAAACCATTTTAGTTCACATTATAGACTGAACTGAGATTGGCTGTGTAAGCAATATGCGTCACTAGACAATATGCCTGGGCTACAGCGTGTTTATGGCACATTTGCCTGTCATGATTACTGGAAAAAGCAACACAAAGACCTTGACCTTATATTTGAAGGACAGCACATTATTAACAATATAGTGAGAAAGTGCTAGACCTAGGTTCAAGCCCAAACCAATTACTAGCCTTATGAGCTTGGGCCTTTGAATCAAGATTGTGCTATTACTTAGAAAAGAGAAAAAAAAAAAAAGCTTTTCTTCCTTTATCACAAGGGTGATAGGGGAATAAAGGTTGTGGGGAATAAATGAAAGAATGAATGAGTTATATCTTTGTAACTATAAAATATTTATGCGAGTACAGATACTAATGATATAGCCTAAATGCTCAGAGATTTTATTTTTATATAATAGTTGCTGTTATGTGTTTGTTTTCTTTTTTCCTGGGGTAGCTTTGAAAAACGTGTTCTGCATTCTGTTGTGATGGCATGTAGACCTCTGCTTCATCAAAATCAGGGACAAACTTCCATAAATTCTTCTTCTTTATTGAAAAGAAACCCCGTATGTCTCCAGTGGCCCATTATCACAAATATTCAGTTACGATGAATGGCTGTGAAGCAAAGTTGACGGCCACTGCATAATTATACTTCCACATAAATTACCTTAAAGACAACATTGTGCAGTACCTGCAAGACAAGGCTGGCTCTTAAAGTTTGTTGAGAGGGTAGAGAGGAAAAGAGATGGGCAGGGCACATGCAGCTGCCTCCTGACGAGCTGTGAAAAACACCAAGAAAAAGTAAGAGCAAGTATGGCTTTGCTTTCTGTTTTACACCCACCCCTTCATGCTGCACAACTGAGTTATAAATATTAAAACCATGAACACAGAGACACTCTGATGGTAATTCCCTTCCTTCCATTAAATTAGGCTTTAGTTTAAAAAATCACACAAGATCTCAGAAATTACCTCTTTAAAATATTAAGTTGGGTGCAGACAGAAGCAGTTCATTGACTTATGGGGGAGGTGGGAGGCAGCAAGGATGGTCTTCTTGTACCTATACCTTAAACTTTGACCTGTTGAGTGAATTCCTCAATAACTTAAATATTGAGGGGAAAATGCCATGTTTAGTGAGAAATAAAAGACATAAAGCACTTTCACCAGTGATTGATAATGGAAAGAAAGAGAAAAATCTCAGTGAACTGAAAGAGATTGTACAAATTCAGGCTGGATTGATGGTAAATCCCAAACATTAGACTAGCAAAGTCCTTAAATCTTTGTAGAACCTCTAGGTTCCAGGTTGGATATCAGCCTCCAGGCCAAAACAGTAGTCCTACCTTGTATTCTGAGATATTTCAGGAGGGCAACCAGTTAAGCTAGGCCAAGCATAAGTACAACTTCTCTTTCCTATAAGGATTCATGCCAGATGTATTTTCCTCAGGCCTTTAAATGGAAAAGTCTCTAGTTTCTTGAGATACAATGTGGAGTTGCTGCACAACTGCCAATCTGAAGAAATAAACAGAATTCTTGCTGTGGGAGTCATTGGACTCTCCTTTGGGGAAGACTTTGATCCATTTCTCATGAAAGGGAGAGAGGGTCCCTTGCTTAGTTTTGTTTTGTTTTGTTTTTTTGTTTTTTATGGATACCATGCTCATTAAATTATTTGGTAGATTTGACTCAAAACATAGCCTTACGCTTAGAGTCTGGGGAAAGATAAAGAGAATTTCAGTATATTTTAAATAAGGTCTTTAGCTTGGAATGGGTATTAAAACTGTTGACATAGGTGCTTATTTAGGAATACTCATGCATGGGATCCATGAGAATGCCGCCCAACCCCTAATGCCATCAGTAATCAAGAAACTGTCATGCGTACTTGCTTAGACATTTCTATTCTTAATTTATTGCCTTAGTGAATTAATGCCTGATACTTTTACGGGGGTTGTTAGTCTATCTCACAATGACGATTATTCCTGTGTTTACTTTCCACAACCTAGATTAATTGCTAGGTCATTTGAAAAATCCCAAAGTTCTTTTAAAATTATTTTGCAAATAGTTTTGTTACAGGCACAGTTTAATACCTTGTTGTTTTCTGATGGCATTTAGCTATGATATATGTTAATGAAAATAGTGCAGTTTTTATGTGAAAGTTGTATCAGCTCTTTCCTAGGATGTGGTTAGGAATTGGATATTACTTTATGATATTTAGCTAGAGGATACCTCATCCTATGAGATTCTCAAGGGAGCCATTTACGTAAAGAACAGTAACAGCATTACATAAGGAATAGTATTTTTTTTTCGAAACAACATTTTTTTTTGAGCCTGATAAACCACCCACTGCCCCCAACATAAATTGTTTCATCCAGTGTAAAAGAGTTTTGGCAATGTAGTACAAAAGATCTAGGTAAATGTAGAGATTCTAGTCAAAGAAATAGTTTATTATTGGCACCTCCCATGGTCGTGGGCTCTGAGAGGGAGACCATATTCTCCAGCTTCTTCCTATTACATGCTGTATATGGGTAGGGGGTTCAGACATACAAAAGGTAAATTAGATAGTAAATGGCTATGTTAAAGGGGTAAAAACCTGCCCTCTGGGATCACATGCTTTTGGACCTAATCAAAGTAACTTTCCTTGTTGTGTGATGTCCGTGCTCCTGGGATGGAGCATGTGATTTAGACTAAAGAGCATTGTGCAGCCTCTACTTCTTCATAAACCTAAAAAATGAAATCCTGTACCCTTCACCTCTGGATAGCTGAATGATACAGGAACCTTCCCTTGCATCACAGAAACAATGGTCAGACAGCTTAGGAAGCCACACAAAATGACAGAAATGATTGCTGGTTCCCAAGACAAGCCATGGTGATTTAATTGATCCTTCTACATGGGCTTAACTGAATGCCTGTTACCTTAAAATTAACATGTCCAAAATAGGGGTCTCCTTATCCAACGCTTCTTTTAACCTATATATCCCTAAGTCTTTCCCAGTCCATAAGTAGCACCCAGTTGCTTGAGCCAACAGTCTCTTGAGTCATGCTCAGCCCATCCTTTTTTCTAATGCCCAGCCATAATGTCCGATCCATCTTTAAGTCCTCTTGGTGTTACTGTCAAAACGTCTTCTGAATCTATGCACTTCTCACTCTTTTCATTACTCCTATGAGAGCTCAGGCCTCCATCACTTACTGGATTACTGCTTCCGTGTTGTAATTATGGTCCTGCTTCCACCCTTGCCTTACCACAGTCATTCCCAGCACCACTGCCAGGATTAAGATTTAAATTATAAAGCAATTCATATTCTTTCCTGTATAAAATCTTGCAGGGGCTTCCCATGAAATTAGAATAAAGTCTCAACCTCCTGCCCAACTTGGCTGTCATGGCCCTCATGGTTGTTCATGGTGTGGTATCGGTTTACTCATAGTTCTCACATCTAATCTTGAGCACTTCCTCCCTACTCCCAGCTCTGCTCCGTCTTCTTTGGCCTTGCTGCATCTGATCTCTGCATGTTTAGGCTAAATTGTCACCTCCTTCGAGAGGCTTTTTCTGACACCTTAAAGTACCATAGTTCCCAACCTCTTTCCACTTGTGTGCCCCGTCTAAACCCATTTCTACAAATTGTACACCTTGTTTTTTAAACAGCTGTTTTTAAATACTGACAATTTTGTTCAGTGCCTATCATCTGTAAAATAGTGGACATGCAGCAATAAGTTAGGAAAGAAAATTCACTACACTAAAAGTACAAACTGCAGATTTAGTTTTACAATATAACACAGTTAAATATTGATAATGATGATCAAGTATTTAAACTTAAATAAAAAGCTACTTGAAAACAATCACGATTAAAGATGACGCACTTACTTTTACTCAGTCAATGACTAAATCATACAGTCTGGCTACAGATGGATTTATGTGTTTGGGAAAGTTCTACAGCAAATGGATAGTTCTGAAACTGTTCCTAATGACTGGTAGAAGAGCAGTTTGGGAGAAAGGTTCATAGCCACGCCCTCACCAATCATCATTTGCTCATATGATCTAATTTTGAAGTGTTTCCATTAATGGTGATTCAAACTTAACACTTATTGTTTCATAGCTAACATTTTGAATTTTTTTACTTTACTTGTTTTTTCACTATTTCTGATTATTTTTGCATGCCCCTGAATGGCCTACCACATAACTCCCGGGGGTACATGTACCATCGCTTGGGAACTGATGCCTTAAACTAAATAAGCCACCTTTCCACCATAGTCCCAGTACTAGGTCCTGCAGTTCTTTATTTTCTATAATGATCTAGTCTTCCTCATCTACCCTCACCCTGCTAGATGGTGATGGGCAGGGGGCAGGGGGCACTTTCAGACCTTTCAATCGGCCCCTCTGTATCTACAGGTTTCAGCTTTGTTTATATGTTGTTTTTTGTTTTATTTACCTCATTCTCTTTTGGGGAATGTTCAGTCTTTCAGAAGTCTCCTTCCTTCCCCTGATTCTCCCCCGATGTATAGGTCTGGGGGTGTGACATGGTGGCAGAGGGGAAAGGGTCTCCAGTCTAGACACTTGCTGTCCTCTGGAGCCTTGCTAGTGTCCATGGGGTATGGGATCGGGGGCTGGTCTTGCCTGGCTCTAGGACTTTTGGATAGCGCCCCTGAGCCAAAGGGGAGAACTTCTGGTTTCCACTTAGCTCCATCAGATCCTGGTGGGTTTCCTTCCCCTGCTGATGTTTTCCCCAACAGGTTCCTGTGAGTACCAGAGGCAACTCTGAGACTAGCTGTGTCTCTATTAAGCAGTCTGAAACCTCTTCATCAGGGTCACCTTCACGCTTGTCATGACAGCTCCCAGCTCCTGACTGCTCTTAATTCAGGAGGCTTCCTCTTCATTCTGGGGCATGAGAAGATTTTCTTCATGTTACATAGGAACTGAGAGCATCTCCAACAAGGTAGCTCAGGCTCTCTCCATCTAACCAGGTGGTTCTACCCCTTTCACTCAGCTGCAGCTGCCCATGTTGCCTGGGACCACCCTGCACTTCCCCACCCAGAGTTCCCCTCTGGTTTCAACTTTCTACTCTGCTTATATGATGCTCCCCCTCTTCAGGGAATAGATCTGGAAGAGAGCAGGCATCCCACATGTATCTAACCTGTTTCCCAATCCTTGCTTCCTCCTTTATACATTCTGTCAGGGCAGGAGGAGAGGGTCTGCCATTGTCTCTTATCTTGTAATGACTTCTATGCCATCTCCTCCTTCTTCCTACCTCCATAACTGGGTCAGGGAGAGAAACTAACTCAGAATAAGGAAAGACCCAGAAGGTTTTATTTTCTAACACTAATTTTTGAACATTTGAGGGTTTTCAAGCTAATTTGTTCAAGGATAGTTCTGCCTTAGTTTCTAGCAAATAAGCCCACTCTCAGCTACTAATAAGAAAGGAAGACCCTTCAGAGGAAGTCAGACAACTGGCTTGTGAAACAACAGTCATAGCGCTTCAGGTCTTCTGCTTGGCCAGGACTCAGAACTTAACATTGTTAATGTGGAGCTGTACCCTTTTGAGCAGTAAGTGGGCAAATGATTTGACCTTCACACCAAAAACCAAAACAACATTCAGACAATTCAAGAGTTAAATAAAGAAAATTAAAGTGTAGAAAAGCTAGAGAAATAGAATTAGATATTTATCAAATATCTGGAGGAGCAAGGACATAGTGAATTTAGAAGTGGTGGAAGTTATGAAGAAAGTAATGGGCAGATTTGACTATATGAAATTAACTTTTCAGTGAAAATTAATTTAACTTTATATGATTAATAGTTGTCTTAGTGGTAATTTTAATTATGTAATTTAAAAGTAATTATAATTATATTTATAGTTTTTATTATTTATTTAATCAAATATTATTTTAATTTTAATCAATTTAATTTTAAAATTAAATTTTCTTTATCCTAATTGGCTGTTA
Source organism: Lyroderma lyra (assembly GCA_004026885.1). NCBI lineage: Eukaryota > Metazoa > Chordata > Mammalia > Chiroptera > Megadermatidae > Lyroderma > Lyroderma lyra. The sequence continues at coordinate 239,733 of PVJL010001056.1, forward strand.
GTGAAAATGGTTCTCAGATAAATTGGACTTTGGGTGATTGGTTTGAGAAAAGTTGGCCAGTTCCTCCTCTAAGTGTATGGTGATGGGAACAGAGAGGAGAAAGAAAGATAAAGTTGCTGGAGGGAAAGACAGGATTGGTGATGGATGAGATACAGATGGCAAGTAGGGTGGAGGAGTCAAGAATTAATCTGAAGTTTTGGGAGCTGGGAGTTGGGAGGTTAGTGGAACCAATTAACCCAAACAGAAAGCAAAGGGAGAGGAGCAGAGTTGGCTACTCCACGTTGAAATCGCCGTTGGTTCTCAGACCACCTACATCAGAATCACCATCAATGTTTGTTAGAACACACCTTCCTGGGTCCATTTTCGAGCTACTGATTCAGCAGGTACAAGGCTGTAGCATGAGCACTGGCATTTCTAACAAGTCCTCAAGTGATGCTTATGGTGCTGAACAGGAGACCTCACTTTGAGCATGACTACCTGGTTTTTGGGGTGGTGGTGGTGAGAGATACACAGAACAGAAGGCCTGGAGTCCTGGGGAGAGATAAGACCAGTGATACAAATAATGACTGATAGTCTTTACTGTGAAGTTTCCCACTCTTTGCCAATAATGGGCTTAAGTCGTGAACATCCCTTGGGTGGGGGCTGGACGGGGGCTGGACAGGGGCTGGAGAGGCCAGAGCTCTAGAGCCCTTTGTCTTTGACCTGAGAAGCTGCTTCCATTTATCCCAGAATGCATACAAATGTTATCATTGTGCTTATGTAAGTGGTGGAATGAAAAACTGTAAAACATTAAAAAGCACTGATTTACTGGGTGCTTATACTGTGGCAGGCTGAAATGATATCCCCATGAGCATGATGCTATTATTATCTAGATTTAAGGCAGGAGAAAAATGGAGGTTTAAAGGTTAAACCAGTTCAATTATTCACTTCAATGTCACATGGCTAGTAATGGGCAGATCCTGGATTAAAGCCTTGTCTGGCCCATTTCCAGACCTTGAGCTTCAAAATCATTATGCCTCTTAAAGGATTTGAACATTATCTGCAGAGAGGTGCTATTTAAAACAATGAGATTGGATGAGACTACTAAGGAAGAGAGTTTAGAAAGAAGCATCTATGTCCCTTGGGGAACATCTATATTTGGGGGGTGAGGGGAAGACATTGAGTCCTAGAGCATGTCTCAGAAATGAGAGGACAAGAAGATATCAAGAGCAAGAATGGCACTAGTGTCATATCCCTTGAAGTTATCAAGAAAGAAAAAGACAAAGGGGCACTGAATTTTTCAGACTGAGGTCATTGTTGATCTTTAAAGGAGCTGCTTCACTAGAGAAATAAAGATGAAAAGTATTGTGAGTGTTTTAGTTATCTATTGCTGATTGACAGACAACCCCAGACACAAGTGTATTATAGTAATAGTATTGTTCTATTTTTTTTCTACAATTCTGCAAGTTGATTTGGTTCAATGGGGTGGTTCTTTAGCTCCACATGATACTGGCTGAAGTACTGGAGGTTGCAGTCATCTGGAGGCTTGATGGGCAGAAACATCCAAAATGGCTCACTCACATGACTATGAGCGCTGGCTGTTGGCAGAGTTCAACTGCGGCTATTGCTCAGAGGGTATTGGTTATCCTCCATGTAGTTATCCATGAGGCCTGGGCTTCTCACAGCATGATGATGGGATTATAAGAAGATATCTTCCAAATACATAAAAGTCAAAGCAGAAGTTCTCTTAAGTCCCAGTCTCTGAATTTAAATGGTGTTATTTCAAACAGATTTTGATAGTAAAAGCAAGTCACAAGGCGAACCCGGATTCAAGAGTTGGGGAAATAGCTTCCACTTCTCAGTCTGCTATAGTGACTTGAATTTGCTTACAGATTGGAAGGCAGTGGCCAGAGTAGAGGAAAAATCAATCCTCAGAGATAGGTCAGGAATGACTGGTGGACAGGGGTTAAGGCCATATGTAAGATTTGGAGATGAGGACTTTTTATTTTGAATATATAGGAAGAGGAAAGAAATCAGAGAACATAAGAGAAGTTTCAATGTGTGAAAGAGGGAAGTTTCCAGGAAAGCTCATATCAGTGCACCTCCAGTTTCCTGGCAAATAAGAAGTAAGGTTGTTTGCTGGGTCTGAGAATTGAGGGGAAATTCATGTTTTCAGGAAGGTGGAAAGTATTTGAAATCGGTACTATGGGGAAGGTCATACATGTTGATTAGAAGTGAAAGCAGGAGGAGAAAAGGGTAATAACTAGCAGACAGGGCCAGCTCAGGTTGTTTAACAAGAACTGATTAGGAACGATAGGCCAACAATGGTAGGGACGGTGTGAACATGGTTGGTAGTAGGATTTAAGCTGTGTAAGGAGGCAGAGGAGGTCAAGAATAAGTAGAGAAACGTGTAAGAACAGATCATTTGTTTAAAGGACGGGAGATTCTCATGGAAGCAAATAGTAGGTTAGTAAGACTAAGAGAATGGTATGGCATGAAGAATTTTTTTATTTGAATTTCCAACAAAACTTGAAACACTCTCTCCTTGATGTCTTCTCCTTCCCTGCCTTCCATCACATTCGGTCTCTGGGTTTCTTCTCATTTCTCTGGAGTCGTGATCTTGATCAGCAGCAACTCTTGCTTCTCTCTTCTTCCTCAGGGCTCTTCCCTAGACCTTCTCCTGTTCCTCCCCTCTTCTCCTCTTCCTCTCCTCTTCCTCTCCTATCCTCCTCTTCTCCTCCTCTCAGGGTGATTTCAGTCATGCCCCTGGATTTAGTTACTCTCTAAAGGCTGCCAGCTTCCAGCAGGTAGGTTTCTCGGCTAGATTTTCTCATTGATTTCAGTCATTGCCCAGCTGCCTGCATGTGCCACAGGCACTAAAGCTAGACATTCAGAAATAGCACCATTTTCCCCACTCCCCTCCCCCTCCTTCCTTCAGTGTTACTTATTTTAGGGAATGGCACCAACACCCACTTGTTTGTCCAACTAGGAAACTCAATATCATCCTAAGCACTGCCCTTTTCTTCATCCCATCCCCGTCCATAACACTTCATCACTCTACTCCAGCGACCATCATATTTTGTCCGATTGCCCCATTAAGCTCCTACACTACCTCACTGTTTCTAATATTGATCCTCTATATTTTCCTCCTTGTAGCCAAAGGGAACTTTGTGAAATGTAAATCTTATGTCAAAACCTCCACCCTGACACACATATATCACTTAAAATCCTTGTTGACTTCCTGTTGTGCATGAAATAAATCTTAAAGATAAGATTCACTGAGAACTTACTTTGCGCTAGGCACTAGGGTTCACATTATATACATTAAAGCACAAATCCCTTACTATATTTCAGGACCTTCGTTGTCTGGTTCTAGTGTCAGCCTCCAGTCTCATCTCTGTCTGTACCTCTCTTTTTATCTTGCTCATTCCAACTCATGCTTGAGGAATCAGCTTAAAGGTTTCTACCTCCAGAAAGCCTCCCTTAATTCTGGATTCAACTTGACTTATGGAGCATGAACCTAGCACATTATACACTATTAACCTTTTCATTTGTCTGTCTTCAACACTATTCTGTCTTATTAGTTACTGTACCTGGAATGTCTTTCATAATACCTGTTTCATAGCAGTTGCTCAATAAATATTTGTTGAAGAAATAAATTAATCTTAGAGTTAAGACGATCCCAATAGAGTTTAAAGGAGTGGCTCCATTTGTGTGTGACTCCACATTTTCCCTTATCTTTGTTCATGTTGACAATTTTTTTTTCATATTTAAAAAATATCTAATATCCAATTTTAAGTTTTATTATGCTGTGAAGTTACATAACCCCCTGCTATTACCCACAAATCTTCAGTAGCATCCATAATACAAGAATGCTTTGAATGAAGAGTGTTTGGAAGAAATATAGGTTCAACATCTGTATTTCCCATCTGGGTGATTAAAATGTGCAGATAAAGGATCAAATAAGACTTAAGGAATGGGAGAAATCTAAAATTGAGCCAAAGTAAAATGGTAGCTAGAGATGATGAGGGAAAAAAATAATAACCCCTTGAAATTCCTGGAGACACTGGGAGGGTTAGAGAGTTTTGCAGAATATATGAGCTGGGGACTTAAGCCAATTTTATTTGAATCTTAAAGCACAAAACGATCCTGTTGACACCAGGTTGTGAAAAATCAAGTATGTGTTCATCATTATCCTTCTTATTAATATTATGACTGCAAACCATTCAGCATTGTTTTTAGCTTCATGGAGCAGTAGAAGGGATGGGATAAAAGAATTATCAATACATTGGTTAAAGACATTTTATTTTTGAAGAGATTTAAATAGAACTTTTGTGGATGAGATAGTTTTTTAAAGTCTTCACAGAGGAACTCAAAGGAAGGCATGCCCTACACTTGACAGAGTTTAAAATTTGGTGTTGTGGAATGCATGAGATACCTATTTCATGTTTTCTTTCTTATCAGCTAAATGTCTTTCCTCGCTCCTTTCCCTCTTTTTCTTTTTCATAACTCCATCTCTTTGTTATTTGAGATGCAGTATGTCTGGGTATTGTTGGTACTTGCTGCTTGGGATCATATCCCATTACAGCAGAATGATAACAGGGGTTTTTGAGACAGCATGTGGACCTACATGATCCTGCCTGAAGATGTGCATGGGAGATGGGTGAGGACAGTGGTTCTCCAAGTGAGGTTTCCTGACAAGCAGTATCAGTATCTCCTGGGGTATTGTTTATCAGAAAAGTGAATTATTGGGCCCCCTACTAAAAATCACAGTTTCTAGGGGTGGGGTGAGTAGTGTGTGTTTTTACAAGCCCTTCAGGTGATCCTTGTATGGGTTGAAGTGTGAGAACCAGACTGGGCTGGATTTTTGCCTGAGTAGTTTAGTAACCACAAGTGACAGGTACTCCAGATTAATTTTCCACTCTATTCTGCCAAAAGACTTTACTGAGATGGCTTTGGAAGTAAGATTCTTTAAGTCATGATAAGGAAAACCTTATCTTTAGAACACTGAATAGTAAGTAGCCTGGGAAACATGTGTCTGCCATCAGGCCTTTGATGGGAAACACGATTTGACTGACAAAATTTCAGGGAGTATTTGAAGAAGAGCAGGGGGTGCCTACTAGTCCTCTAACTTGTGCCTTCAATACCCCACATCTTGGATTTCTGTCATTATTTTTCTAGTACAAGCTATACAACTCACCCCATTTCCTTTTTACATTCACCACAATCACTCACAACACAAATGAACCCCACTTCACTTTTAAGTGTCTGGGTTTCCTCTAAGCTCCAGAGCAGCCTCTCTCTCAGCATTTCTGCCTCCATGTGACTAGAGCTTAAGCTATGTCTATGGGTGTGCTCCTAGGCTCACATTTAATTTCCCTGTTGAGACCGCATATGGGGGAGTGACGGATTAAAAAGTGGTGACAGTCACTTTGACTCAAAGGGAAACTTGGAGGCATGAATTTAACCAACATGAATCATTATCATGTTGTGTGTTGTGCAATGAGAGAAGAGACATATATAAATAGCTAAAATATTATGATGAATGATATAATAAGGGCACATTTAAAATATAGAAAACTAGATAAGGACCAATTAATGGGATGGAGGAAGAGCTAAGAGGAAGAGGTACAAAAAGGAAGTAATATTGGCACTGGTCCTCAAGGTCCAGTTCAACAGCTAGACTAGTGTGGGAAGGAAGCATCATGAAAAAGCTTGCAGATATGAAAGGTATTTTGGGAATATTCCACAGTGGTTCAGTATGGCTAATATATAGGGGACAAAGCAAGAGTGGTTGCAATCAGAAATGAACCATACTTTAAGATTAGACTCTGAAGGCTCCTTCCTTTTTCTTATAAATATTTTAATGCATTCAGTATTTAGATGACTATATTGAGAGTGGTTTCAGTTGAGTAGTGGATCAGAATCAAAATTTAGTGTATAGACTGGGATATGGACTATAAAGGAGAGGTAGTCTTTTGAATAAATGATTCATAGGAGAAAATAGTTTTTGCTGTCATAACCAAAACATAACAAAATAGAGCCTCTTTATTCATTATTATGGTATTTTTAGCTCTAGTACTGTGATTTTTTAAAATTTATTTTTATTGTTAGACTTATTGGGGTGACATCTGTTAGCAAGGATTACATAGGTTTCAGGCACACAATTCTACAGTGCATTGTCAACTTGTATAATAAGTTCACCACCTAATGTGACTTCTCTTTCCATCACCTTATATTTTAGCTTCCCCTCCCTCCTTTCCCATCCCCTCCCTTTTCTCCCCTCCCTAACCCACTCGTCCCCAAATAAACATTAAACTATTGATTGTGTCCATGGGTTATTTGTTTGTTTGTTCATTTCTTTTTTCTTTGTAGTACTGTGATTTTTTTGAAACAAAAGAAACTTCAGGTGAGTACCAGTATACCTCTAAATATCTCACCTCACTGACCTGGAATTCCACTCAGATCAATTTTCATAGGTCTTTCTTTCTTCCCTAAGATACTAGAAGCTAGAAAAATGTTTGAGGTATTTCCTTGAAATTATAAGCAGTTAGAACTTTGACCATTGGAGGCCTGCAAATGTTTGGAGCCATCAGGAGTATTATCCTTGTGTATACTGATACTGAGGTGGGGTTGCAACCTTCAGTGCTTACTCCCAAATCCTGTACTGCTAAACCCTGCAAAGATAGAAACCCCAGAGACTATACTCCCCATTGTCTATAGCCCTTCAGAGACAACTAAGATTTCCAAATAAATTTATTCTAAATATGATAGGGAGGAGGTTACTCTCACAGAGATTTCCAGCATGATTATAGTTCCCAATTTTTATTATGCATACCAGTGTACCAGGCACTCTACATTGTTGTTACTAACTTGACATGCTTTCTCTATCTTATTGTTACCAACTTGACATGCATTCTCTAATGTATTTTAAGGCTTCTGATCTTACAGTCACGTATTTAATACCTGTTGAGTTAATTTTGTGTATGTGTATGACAGTGATCTAGTTTCATTCTTTTGCGTGTAGCTGTCTAGTTCTCAACTAGACCATATATTGAAGAGATTTTTCTTTCTCCATTTTTGTTCTTGGCACCTTTATTATCAATTAGTTGTCTATGTAGGTGTGGGTTTATTTCTGGGCTCAGTTCTGTTCCATTGGTCTGTGTGTCTGTTTTTTTGGCAGACCTTGAGTAAGTATTTCTGGAGGAGGTGTAATGTAAGATTTACTAAGAGGAATAAGTAAGATTTCAATGGAGAAGGCAGAATGAAGAGTATATGCATATATTCAAAGACACAGATGTGGAAACATTCAGGCAGTTTGGGGCACAAAGTAGGGAGTAACAAGTAATCTGGTAGCTCTAGAAGATATGGTATGACTGGGACAGTAGAAGATAAGATTGGGAAAATTCTTTCAACTATGTTTAGAAGGACTTGAACATTATGCTTTGGGGTTCAACATTTTTTTGAAGTAGATACTGAAGACAGCCTCTGGAGGAGATAGCAGTCAATGGAGATGTAAGAAAATTTATAGGTTGAGGGGAAAGAACTAATTCAGAGGCAATATGTGAAGATACAAAAGAGAGGAAAATTGGGGTCAAAGATGGAGCTTTGTAAAGTTCTTCAGAAGTCAGGAAAGAAAAATGACAAGCGTAAGTGAAGATCATGAGAAATTCAGAGATGGAGTGAGTTCATACCAGACAGTCCAGGTCTCGGTGAAGGGTGAGATTGTTGAAAATGAAAGATGGGAGTGAGATTAAATAGCTTTGGGAGGGAGAGCTGTTGCCACAGATGGTCAAACAGGCTCAGAGGTACCAAATGACTTGCCATTAGGGTGGTGTAAAGCACATGGGCCAGTAAGTAAAGTACCTAGAAAAATTCCTGGCACACAACTCATTGGTGCTCAGTAAATGGAGACCCCTCTCTTATTTTTCTTACCAGGTCCCTGAATATGACCTCTTCTCACGCCAGAGCCCACAGGTCAGTGGCTGCTCGGCCAATGCGTTCTTTCTCCATGGCCTACCACTTTCACACCGTGCAGTCTCTCCCATGCACGGTCCCATTCCCAGCAACTCTGCCTTCCACTTTTCCCATTTCAGAGGCTGTCATCTCTCCATAACTCCCAGCCTCATTCTGTGATGTCAGTTTTGAGTAAATTTCATGCATCCTTTAGTCTTGGCCCCTTTACGGGCTCCATGACTCATGTGGCTTCTTGAAATTCTATTCATAGAATTAGACATTTAAGAAGTGGCAAAATTGGTTTGATTATAGATGCTGAGTCAAAGATTTACTTCAAACCCAACCAAATAAATGAAGCTAGAATGAAGCTTCTGCTTGGCATTTAGCAGGGCTGGCAGCGATTTCTCCAGGACAGCACATGGAGGAGCAAGTGAACAGCACTCCCCAGGAGCTCTGAGCTACAGAGCCTGCCAAATCAAGCTGCTAACCGGGTGGAGGAAATTTGGTGCAAATATACATATAAGCGTTACATATCTATGTGAGCATGTAATATGTACCTATAAATAGTCTGCTAAAGCTGGCAATGAAAACATCAACTCTGTACTTTCTTGGCTTACTTAAACTGTATAAAAATAGAGAACAATGTGCAACCCACTGCTAGTTAGAGGGTGTCTGCATATCCCATGGAAGAATCTGTTAACGTGTCTTACAGTGTGAGTGCCTGCTTGGTTGGGAAGCCAGAGGCCAGCTCTTCTGTCATGGTCTGTGCTGATTTACTAGGGGTTGACTTCAGGGAGGGCTTTATGCTCAGGCACAATTTATGTGGCAGGGAAGAAAGAAGAGGTTTTTCCATGTAAATAAAGAGCCCAATAAATATGGAGGTGCTGATGAGGTGGGGGCAGGGAGTCTGGGGGAAACCAATGCACACAAAATGTGTGCGTACCTTCACATGCATTAAACATATATGCAAATGTATCAAGCATTGCCACCCATTAAGTGCATTTTTGAGAACTTGTAGAATTTGAGACACTGGACAAAACTTTCTGGTGACTATAAATGTAAATTACCTTATAATTTAATTATAATTTAATAGTATTTGACATCTTTGCTTTCTCATAAATATTTTATTCAGTAAACATATATTGAACATCTATAATGTGCCAGGCACCGTATTTGGCTCTAGGCATACAGAGATGAATGAAGCAGAGTTCCTGCCTTTGGGGAGTGGGACAATTAAAAATTATTCTTCTCTAGTGTTATTAAGTGCTATAATGTTGGTATATACACCGGCTTTGGAATCATAGAAAATTGTTCTAGTTACTTTGCTATGGAATAAATTAGTCCAGGACTTAGTGGCATAAAGCAACCATTCTACTATTCTCACAGATTTGGTGACTTAGAAATTTACTGAGGGCACAGAAGAGATGGAGAAGAGGTGGCTTGCTGTGTCCCACAACTTCTGGGTTTCCATGTGGGAAGATACAATGGCTAGGATAGGTGACCAGAGTGCATACACATGGCCTCTCCATAGAGCCAGGTTTCCTCACAGCATGGCAGCCTCAGGCTTCAAGTGCATGTCTTCCTGGAGCAAACAAAGGTAGAAACCGCCTTTTTGATAGCCTCAGAAGGTAGCCGCGTCTACCTTTTTGATAGCCTCAGAAGACACTAGTGTCACTTCTCCACTTACTGCATTGGATGAAACAGCTACAAGCCCACCCAGAAGCAAGGAGAAGGGACACAGACCCTAAATCTCAAAGGGTGGGATGTCAAAGAATTCTGTGATCATTTTCAAAAACTGCTATAATAAGGGAGTGCCTGACGAGCTTGCAGAGTCAGTGAAAGCTTCAATGAAGAGATGCTATATGGGCTGTGTCTTGAAAGATGCACAAGTTTGCCAGGAGAAGTGGAGTGGGTGAGACGTGGTTCTTCAGAGGGAACAGCATTTTTCAGGCTCACACATACAGACGGCATGATACAGAAATATAGAAGAGAGAACGCAGAGATGACTGAAGTGGATCAAGAATCACAGGAACATCAGTATCATTGCTCTCTGATGCGCCGAACACATCAACATGTCTGAATTGTTAACAGTTCACTGATTGTTAAATCATACATTTATTTGGGAAAGCATTGTGGAACAGGTGAGTTTGAAGTTGGGGTTTAAAATGAAGGGAGTACTTTTTCTTTAACAAACACATAGCCCTTACTCTTTGTCAAGTACCATAGTAAGAACATGGCAATTTCAGCTCAATTCTCACCACACCCTACAAGGTAGCTATTGTTATTATCTCTCATTTACAGATTAGGAAACTGAGTCCCAGAGAGCTTAAGTAACTTGTCCACGGTCACACAGCTGGCCAGTGGCAGCCCTCAGATTCTAAGCAGGTAGTCTGGGTCCAGAGGGTGGACACCTCACTCCTACATGAGGTTGAATTTGGTCTATATAGTAACTGTGAGCCACTTAGGACATCCATAATGGCAATGTCATCTAAATTGTATTGACAAACCTCACATGGCTAGCTATTGGCTGAGCCAGTTAAGAAACAAATCTCTTGCTTCTTAGTTCAGTATTCTTTGTTATTTCCTAAGGCTCTTGTGTCTGGAGAGAGTATTTTATGGTTTAGCTCTACTTCTGAATCTCTTAAATGATGACTTAAGAGGTGGGACTCTTGAAGAAGCAGTGAGTGATGGGGGCATCTCATGACGTGCCACTCAGGATTTACCTGCAAGGTACTCCCCAGGTTAGGTCAAACAGTTGACTGACTTCCCTACATGAGATGTTTTAAGGCTAATCTAGAACAATGCAATGCATGTTTCTGTAGTTCGACTCTCAAAGATAAAATGTGATACGTAATTAGAAGCAGTTTAATTTTCTTCATCAATGGATACAATGAATAGGACAGTTTTTTACTGCCGTGAGCTATGGATGACCTAATATCGTGCCGCATGGTATGGTGCCATTTAAACATGCATGCTGATGTTAAGACAGCATTAATGTAGGCAGTATGTCTGAATGAAAACACTATTATATTAGCAAAATAAAAAATGGCTATATCAGCAGAGTATTAGGGATGGAGGCTGAGCAAAAGAAGGTTAACCTTCCACTCAATTTTAGTCTCACATCTCTGACTCCTTCATGTACTTATTATAGAACCTAAGATCCATAGTGGTTAAAAAAAATGGGAGGCACTATAATAGCTGCCTCAGAAGAATGGCAAGACAGTTGGCAGCTTAATTTCGGGTTTTGTGGAAGTGATTTGAAAGGGACATTGTGCTAATCATTTTCTATAAAAAATTTAAATCTTTTACTTGATGACTTTACACTTTCACTGAGATATATTAGAAAATTATAGGAATAATAAAAACAATAAACCCATAACATTAAGCCCCTGTCTCAAAAATATCCACCAAGCAGACTCACAAAAAAGGACAGGACTAGTTTAAATTTATCATTTTGAAATTGAAGGTGGTTTAAAAGAGCAAAGCAATAAATCTAGAATTTGTATTATATATAATAGTGTCTATAAAGACATGACATGGGAGAAAAGTCAGGCAGGCTGGGCTGAAACTTGAGGGGATAGTCATTTACCCTTAATTTTACAAGTCATGTCTGGTGAGCTAAAGTGGATTCACAAAATACATATTTTTGGTGAGTCTTTTTGAAAAGCAATTAATCAAAGAAACATCTTGAAAAATATGCTTTCTGCATATATGCATATATTTTATCAAGTGTCTTTTCACAAAATGATGCACACAGACTGCTCCCCTGACTCTCTATGGCCCCCTCCAACTGACAACAGAAATGGAGAAGCTGAAGTGTCCAGTACTGGCTTGGCAATCAGGCAAATGGCCAGCAAAGAGACCTTCATGTTTTTCTTCCTAAGCCCATTATACATTTTTTTTTTCGGGTGCAGAGTAAAAGAGAGCTCAGAATACACATTTGTATGCCACAAGCTTTCTCTACAGACTATCATTTTAAAAGGAAGAGTCACATACACTGTACTCCTCTCTTGGAAAAGCTAATGGGAATTTTTATTGATTTCTATAATAAGTTAAAATGTCAAAGACTTATTGGTGAAAAATTTTATTTACAAGTATGAAAAGATTCTTGATTTTGTGGCATTGAGGTGACATGAAGAGATCACATACTCTCCTCTAGACTAGAATCTATTAAGTACTGATTCAGATCTATTACAGACATTTTAATTCTCTTTAGAAAATCAATCTTTCTGACAAAGCTAGGGGTCACTAGCAGTGGAATATCAACACACTGACATAGATAGGCCTAAAGCATACATAAAAGAGAATTTTTTTGTATGTGGGTAGTACCCAGGCCGCAGTGTTGACCATGCCGAAGCCTTAGCCACTACACCACCAGAGAACTCCCTAAAAGAGAATATTGAACATTTCTTTTTATTTGTAAGCTATCTCGATAAACAAGGGTTGAAGAAGGATGTTTCGTGTGGTCAGAACATTTAAATGATCACTGTTCTCCAGTACTTAACTCTCTTGAGTGTTTTGTACATATTAAAACTTTGCTACTAACATGGTTATTCCATGCTGAGACCATACATGGGATGCTTGGAAAGAGATTATTATTCAGTGGGCTGAGTTTTGGAAAGGAATTTGTTTTATTTTGCAAACCGAATTGCTTATAAGAAAATGAGGCTATTTTTGGATTCTTTTTTATTCTATTAATGTTAGCTCTATTGAAGCTCTTTGATTCTTCCACACTGTTGCTTAGGAACATTTTATTAAATATTGTCAGTGCTTCAATCTGATCCGGTTTAAAATGTTACTTTTATCTGTCACTGTAAAATGAGTTTTTTGCTTTGCCATTTGTTCCAATAATTACATTCGGAGTTATTTATAGTTATTAATATTTTATTGACAGAATAATAGGTCAGGGTGAGTCAGTGTCGCTGGCTTATCTATTTTAAAGGCTTTGGGTGGGGAAAAAGTTTGTGTTAAGCAAAAACAATAATGGTAGGGTATTCTTAACATTCTTTATCTCTGACCTTTAGAACCTAAGAGTAGACAGATGGGAGATTCAAAACTCACATTTAACCACCTTCCAACCACCCCTCCTGGGTCCATTTGCCTATCACCATCTGCCTGAAGTTCCACCATTAGTGATATTTCTTTGATCTTTAAAAAGTTACAGATTAAAACTTACTGGAGATTTGTTGAATAACTGGATGAGCATGAGACTTAGTGGATCAATGTCACCCCAGTAAGTCTAACAATAAAAAAATATTAAAAATTAAGACTTAGTAGAAATGGTGTGTAAGATAGGAAGTCAGTGAAAACAGAGGGATCAGGAATGAGGGGGAAAATGAAAGGGAAGATAAAAAACTGACAAAGGTAAGATGATATATTTCACTACCCCCCCCCCATATTTTCAATTTGGGCTAATTTTCTCAAAAAGCTACTTCATAAAATGATTAACTGGGCCAATAATTCATGTTAAACCTGAAGTGCTAGTGTGGAAAATACCAAATACTGTCTTTAAAAGAAATCTCCACTCTTAACTTCTGATTAATGAAACACCAGTTGTTATTATAGCTACTTTTCAAATTAATATATGTATATATTATATCCACTAATAGAAATGATTTTAGGTAGCTTAAAAATTTTACCTTAAGACTTAAAGCATATTTAAAACCAAGTAAAATAAAACTTCCCAAATGATCACTCCAATTAAATACACACACGCACACACACTTCACACTTATATAGTTATCTTTGTACTTCATGCTCCCTGTTAGATACAGGGCATCTTCATGTTATGCCATAGACTTGATTGCTCTGATTCTAATAATTTGTATAATATGCAATTCTCACTGTTTCAGAACCTCTTACACTGCTGGGTGATTGGCTTCAAATTTAGAGCCCTAAACCTAAAATCATAGTTAGTAGCTATATCTAATGTTTTGTAGTTAAAAAGCTTGTTGCTATAACAGTTAAATCAGACTTTCCCAAAGGTTCAGGTTTAATGGGCAAATTGGCAATAATTAAGGAAGGACACCTTGTTCATTTATGAAAAGATTTCTAAGTGAGTGCTGCTAATAGGGCACAGGCTAGGAAGAAAATATTCAAATTAGTGGTAATCTGATTATGTTAATATTCACTTCTAAAAACAAATAGATCTTAGGCACAATTCAGGCAGCAAAATCTAATAATAAGTTGGTGTGGAATTTTTGCTTACATGCATCTGAGTGGTTGATACAGTCTGATTGTATGGTTAGGCACAAGTCCAACCTGTGGAAATACTATGGTCTAAAATAGTTATGTGGGAAACCATTGGAAATATGTCTCAGACGCTGAGAGATTTCAACCTGTTGAATCAGTATATTTCCCCCTCTCCTGACATTTGACATTTATACTTCATTGGCTAAGAAACATATAAAGAAACAAACCAACAAAATCAAGTTTTCCAGCATTTTATATTAATAGCCACAATCACGGTTGATAATACTGTGTATCTCTAATACTCTAGGGAGCTCATGATTGTTTGCGCACTAATCCTTAAGATAGCTGAGAAGTGTGATATAATGGCATGATGTTATCTCCAGACAAAACTTGGGCCATCTAAGTGGAAAACTGTTCATAAATAATAAATCTGTAGATAGGTGGGGTTTAGAAACCTGAGCATCCCTGTGAAATACTGCTCTTTGTATATGATGACTCCACTTTTCAATTTCATGAAGTCAAAATGTACAGCATGTACTCTTAGTTTCCTTTTTTCTTTCAACTGATTACCAGTTTTAATGCCCATAGACCTAGGAATCTGAAAAAGCATTGTCCTTTGACAGCTGTAGTGAGGTGGTTTGTTTACGAGTATGAAGCCTGACATGTTGCTGCAGGTGGTTTCAGATCTCGCTGAAACTTCTGTAAGTTCATTTTCTCTAGCAGAAACTGTCATTCCCATGGTCAAAGTCCTCCAATGGCATCCCATCTAAAATGCAAGTCACAGTTCTTAAAATTGCTGGCAAGGGCTTGTGGATGTGTCTCGCGTCCCGTTTGTCTTACCTCCTGCTGCCCCCCAGTCACCACCTCACACTGGATCCTTGCTGCTCCTGGAACACACCAGGTGCTATTCTCTCCAGGGACTTCTGTACTCATTCCTTTTCTTTGCCTAGAAAGTTCTTCCTTCAAATCTCCACTCTGGCTTACTCCCTCAGTTCCCTCAGGATTCTGCTCAGATGTTACCTTATTGTTGAGGTCTTCATATAAAGATCACTGCATATGGGACAGGGACCTCTCCCCACATATCACACTTCCTTTTCTCTTCACCCTGCATTATTTTTTGCCTTTGCGCTTATCACCATGATAGCCTATATATTTCTTTGCTTATTGGCTGTTTCCTTCCCCTAGAATATTAGCTACATAGGGAATTGACTTTGTTAGATGTTGTATCTTCAGTGCCTGGAAGAGTGCCTGCCTGGTAACAGCAGGCACTCAGTAAACATTTGTGGGTAAGTTAAAGAATTGTTAGGTTTGATGCCTTTGGTCTGATGCACTTGGAAGTCTTGGACTTTGGCCAGTTAAGAGGGGGTATCTGTGTGGATGCATGCACTTATAACAAGGGTTTTAGTAATAATTTCTAAACAAATTTATGTGTGTATGAGAGTGACATACATATATACAACAGGTTATGTTTTGTTGTTAAAACTTTCTATACTGTTATACTGATTTACTTTCTTCCTAGTACTAATAACTTTCTAAAATTATCTTATTCAATTGGTTACATATTTACTGTCCGTGCTGTCTAGATTATAAGCCCCACGAGGGCAGGGACTTTGTCTTGTTCAAGACTGCTACATCTCCAACACCCATAATAGTACCTGCATGAACGTTAGTAGGCAATTAATGACATTTGTTAAATGAATAATAATTTTACTATCATCATCATTACTTGCTGTGGTATCATATTTTTATTTCAGTATATTGATATATATTCTTCATATTGATTTATAAGAAGATGAATAGAGGAGAATGGAAAACAGTACAGCTAACAAACAGGCCGGTCACCTGGCTGTGGTAGGATTTGTATATGAGGATGATCCAGTGAGGTGAGACAAAGTGGTCTGCAAACTTGCTGCTAAGGATAGGTGTCCAGTCAGTTGGATTTGGACACTTCGGCATGAAGTTTTCAAGGCTTTCATACTTCTTCATGATGGCAAATGCACAAATCTATCAAATCGGCATGCTAAAAGAATCAAGTGGAATGACATGAAGATACAAAGAACTCAACTGTGTATGTAATTCTTATCTTACCTCATGCCTTAGACATGTATCAGCCATTCCTAATTAAGTAAGAAACGTCCTGGAGGCATAACAAATGGAAACAAAAATTAGATTCATGGGTAAATACTTTCATGAATCTGAGATGAACAGGTTTAAACAAACCTGAAATAGCCTTATTAGGAAGCTTTTATCAAGTGTAAATGGGACATCACAGGAGATAGGGCCAGCAGCAGTTTTTAGCCTGCAGAACTTGCATTTCTATTCTAAACCACACCATAATGATCTTTAGTCATTCATGATAGAAATCAATGATTCCACTTTTCTGACAGCGTTTGTTCACTTGCTGTTCCCAGGAACTGCCTTCTCTCTTTTCTCAAGGGGGCATTTAGAACTTGAAGCTCTTTCCCTCGGCTGTTTATTGCGTATTGTTCATTTGCAGAGTGGCTGCAGTATCCCGCGCCAGTTTGGCAGCGGGATGAGAGTTCCCTCTCATGTTCTCCCAAGAATAAGTGCTAGCTCTCCGGTGATTTAGAATTCTCTTCCAGATGATGACTGGCTAGAGAGGCCAAGAACTTCATTCCAATTAGTCCTAGTTTCTGTGGCTATGAAAGTCCTCTGAGTGAAAGAAAATGAGGGCAGACTGTTTTCAGTTTCTGAATTCATGGATGTAAAATGTGTTAAAAAAAAAAAAGAAGAAAACCCCACCCTCTGAATCCACTCTCAAGTTGATTATTCCCATTCTCTCACTCTCACTCTCACCTTCCACTCTTTCTGTCTCTGTCTGTCTCTCTCCTCCCTGCTTCTCTCTACCACCATTGGGACTATAGCAAACACCCACAGCTGCCATCTATCCATGTTGTCCTCCTGTCTTTTAACCCTGGGTTTTGCTCACCCTCTTAATAGTGGTAGGTTTCAGAGGAAATTGACCCTGTCGAGAGATTGTTTATTGTGATTGATTTAAGCCAATGATGGATTAGGGATAGGCATCTCACTCAGTCCTGGACAATAAAATGTAGGGGGATATCAAAATAAAACAAAACAAATAAACACACAAAAATAAGAAGAAATAGCCTTTTTGTATTTTCTGTTTCTAAATGGCAAGCGTGAAGAGACAAGGTATGCAGTTGCTTTTGCTTCCTGGAGACTATGAGGGAACCCAGCTGAAGGGCCAAAGGGAAAATGGCACTGTTGAAGGCTGAAGAAAACCTTAGGACTGAATTATGCTAATTATTTAACCAGTGTGGGAAACTGCCCACCTCTAGAGTTCCTGTTAAGTGAGAAAAAAAAAATCTTAACGTTGTTAAACTCATTTTTGATTTGGGTCTTCTCTTTCTGGCAACTGAAAGCATCCTAACTAAGCCATTTCATTTCCAGTTGTTTGTACAGCATGTCTTTATAATTCCCCTCTCTTCATTGGTTTGAGAACTTTTGAATAACACTAAGGTGCTCTAGTAATTAATAAGCCACAATATCAAGTATGATGAATCTCTATTCCCAATAGGAAATAAATGATTGATTCTGTTTTTAAGTGCTAGAAAATTTGGTGTTAGTTGCATTTTATTTTCAATATGCAAAATGCCATTGCATATGTTCATATGAGGTCTGAAAATTAAGTTTGTGAACTTGCCACCATGCACTTATGTTGGCAGCACTGTACGAACAACTCAGTAAGGTTTCACAACCTTGGTACATCTGTGTCTCATAGCTGTGTTCGTGTTGACATGTGGTGTCTTGCTGAGAGACATTCATTATTGTTGCATGTTTTTGTGTGCCATTGCAAGAATGTTGGAGCCTGAATTAGAGCAACAAGAAAACATTAAATTTCTTGTTAAACTTGGCAAGAATGGAAGTGAAATCAGAGATAATGCCATAAAGAAAATGGCGGTGTACAAATGGATTAAACATTTTTCTGAGGGAAAAGAAAGTGTCACTGATGAAGAGAGTTCAGGGTGACCAGTAATGAGCAAAACTGATGCAAACGTTGCAAAAATTTGTCAAATTGTGCATCAAAATCATCGGCTGACTATGAGAAGTGTAGCAGACCAAGTAGACATTGATAGAGAAACAGTTAGGAAAAATCTTAACTGAAAACCTTGGCATGAGAAAGTTGTGGGTATAAATGGTCCCAAAGGAGCTCACTGATGAACAAAAGCAAAGGAGAGTTGAAGTTTGCCCAGAGATTTTGAAGAGGCAAGGCAATGCTTTGGGCCATGTTATCACTGGTGATGAAACGTGGGTGTACCAATATGACCCTGAAACAAAGTGTCAAAGTGCACAATGGAAGTCAGCCAATTCTCCGTGACCAAAAAAGTTCCATCAGTCCAAATCAAGAGTCAAAATGATGTTGCTAATCTTTTTTTTAATATTAGAGGGATTTTTTCATTATGAATTTGTACCAACTGGACAAGTAGTCAACCAAATTTACTATTTGGATGTGCTGAAAAGGCTGCATGAAAAAGTTAGATGAAAACCTGAGCTTTTGCCAACAACTCATGGCTCTTGCATCACGACAATGCACCAGCTCACATGGCACTGTCTGTGAGGGAGTTTTTAGCCAGTACACAAATACCTATATTGGAACACCTGATTTTTTTCATTACCTGAAGGTAAAGGAAATATTGAAAGGAAGACATTTTGATAACATTTAGGACATCAAGGGTCAAATGAAGATAGCTCTGATGGCCATTCCAGAAAAAGGTTCCAAGATTGCTTTGAAGAGTGGACTAGGCACTGGCATCGGTGCATAGCTTCTCAAGGGGAGTGCTTTGAAGGTGACCGTAGCAATATTCAGCAGTGAGGTATGTAGCACTTTTTTCTATGATGAGTTTGCAAACTTAACTATCAGACCTTCATATATCACAGCAGGCTCTTAAAGTCCTGCTATGTGAGGGCGTTCAAAGACAAGAAGATGTTTAATAATTCCAAATGTACTGGGAGAAAAAAATTTCTGTCTAAGTACATGATTACACGAGTATACGTGGGTATGTCAATGTTAAGGAGCTAAAAAGAACTTTTAAAAATCACAACATTAATAATGATAATTGTTCTAAATGTTCTATTTTCTTTGTGTTCTCCTTCCTATTTCTGCTAATGACACTGTAATTCTCTTAGTCATCCAGGTTTAAAATCTCCCAATTTATTTTTGGTTCCTCCCACTCTCTTGTTCCAGAAACAATCTGTTGCAGAGCTCCTGATGATCCCATCTTACAACTATCCCTTATATTCTTTTCATTTGTTCTGCCCTTGCTGCCTCTAACCTACTTCAAATCCTCATCAAACGCCTTCTGAACTGCCCTACAGGGAGCCTCCACTTTCTCTCCATTCACCCTTCTAAAGCAGATACCTGTCACGTTCACTCTTTCTTTAGTTTGTCCACATTGCCCAAGGATAAAGCTCGAACTCTGCACACTGGTGTTCAGAGTTCCCAAGAGCTGGGCCAACCAACCTCCCAGACTTCACTGCTGCTGCCTCACATTCTATACTGTCACCCAAGAAAAGGTCCTTTATTGCTCTTTATTGCCTTGATCCCTCATCTTACATTGAGTCTCGTCTTCGTCTGTTCAAATACTACCTACTTTTCATGATTATCTGAAATGGTCTTATTCACAAAGTTATGATTTCTCCCAGTCAAAAGTATGCTATTCCTCCTTTGAATTTTACTAGGATTTTATCTACTAATGAAAACTTGTATTACTTTTTAGCCATCTATTATAGTCATTTTTACTATATATCTGATGGACTTTGCAAAAAGGTGAAGTTCTTGAGGCAGGAATCAGGTCTTCTCATTTTGTGTTCTTCTTGAAGCCTAATATTTCCTTGCCTGCTAGAAACACCCAGTAAATAAAGCTGAATTATTGAAGAGTGATTCACTTTCAATTGAATTGTTTTGTGTGTCCAAACCTTATGATCATCTGATTATTAAAATTCCATAAAATTTTTTTTTAAAAATTATTTGGTTCATCTGGTCAGTAATTAATTACATGAGGAATTATTTGAGCATCAGGGGTGATGAATTCAGAATCATATTATCTACAAAACAGGATAGATACCTTCATTTTGTATCTCAGAGATAGTCTTAATTTGAGAGTTTGAATACATCAGGTCCTTGAATAACATCATTTCATTCAAAATTGTTTTATTTTAATGTTGATGAGATACCATAGGAACTTAACTGTTGTTTATATCAATTAGCTGACAGTAAAATTGGTTTTGTTATACATTATTCTGCTTAAAGTCACAGAACCTATTGGCAGTGTTAATTGAGGACTTACTGTAACATATATACTTCAGGATTATTCTCCAAATTTACAAGTACTCTTTGGTCTTTCATCTGAATATTGTTATTTGCACTTTACAAAAGAATAATTGTTTTACTTTACAGAGGAAACACCACTTTCCAAGGAGTTAAGAGATTCAATATCAAGACAAAGGATACTGTTATAAAAATAATTGCCCATTTCTCCCCTGGGCAGACTTCTCTACTTATCAAGGTTAGTGCACTGTGGTTTACTTGCAAGTATCATGATGAGATGCACATTACCTAGTTCTAGTAACTAATTGACACAAGAGATATCTTGTTGAACCTCAGGAATCTCTAATCAGTTAGTTTGTAGAAAAACAATGCAACAATGCCCATGCATGGGGGAATTCTGGGAAATATCTAGGATTACTCTCCACAGTTTTTACCTTTAATTTTTTCTTATTATTTATTTTAAATTTAGTACATAGCGTAAAAATAGAAGTAGACCCAGAAGTTATTAGATTAGAAAAATTAATATACCCCATTTTCATGAGCTTATTACTTATTCGATAAGAAGATAATGTAACTTTATACTACAGTAGGATTTGTCTTGATTTGGTTAGTATAAAGACAGATTACAAAGTAAGCACTTGATAATTGTTAAAATTAAATTCCTGAGTATTTAGCAATAACAAGATTTTATTTGCACAACATTCTCATAAAAGTAAAAATCAACTACTCCTACTTTCAATCCATATCTGGTTCTAACAGTTCCCTTATAAGGTGGTAGTAAAGAGGTCAAGAGGAGCTCAGAGAAACATAACGAACAAGTAGAGAGAAGTGATTTATAAATAGGGTTCAAAAGGATTTCGACCATGTAGTTAAATAATACCTAGGGTCCATCCTCTCGAGACTCTGCAAATGCTAGAAAAGAGGATTTACAGCGAGGTTAGGCAGGGCTGATGTTACATAAGAAAGCAGCAGCTGAGCCACATGGCCAGATGCCAGGCCAGTGGAGAGCTCTGGGATCCAAGACCCTTCTCAGATTCGTGTAGCTGTGAATATGGCACTAGGCGCTTCAGGGGAGTGTGTCAGAGTGGCTACAGATTGACTCCAGTAAAAATGTTTGGAATCTGGGTACAAATTCCACACTCACCACTGCCTTTAGAATGTAATTAAACTTGTGCATGGGAGGGTAGTATTAGAACCAAGTCGAAGAATTGACTGGTTTGGTTGAGTGCGTTTCTGCTCACACATTGTGTCATGGAGATGTGAGAGGGGATAGGTAGACTTTGATGGTTGCAATGATCAGTCCCATGATTGTAAGATCACACCACATGGGTGTTATATGGTGATACGGTTCTGCCATTATAAGATGCATCCTCTTAATTTTCCAGTTATTCTTTCTGAGGATCATCAGAATGGCTCATAATCCTGTTAGCATTTCTTTCTCCTATTTGCCTGCCTCTGGTTGCCCTTGGAAAGCTGAGTTGTATATGTGATTGTGTGCACATGCACTTGTGAGCACACATGAAGTGTGATACAGGAAGTAAGGCACATAGGTACATAAGTAGTTTGTCACATGGGAAGCAGTTCAAGGTCAATAGCTTGAGGCCTCTAAGCTGTGTTTTCTCAGTGTCTTGGAGAACAAGGATGAAAATAATAATGTAATGGTGGTGACAATGTCAGCATGCAGGTCAGTGGAGGTTAGACTCAAGAAGGAGAGTGTGAGAATGAGTTTATGAGGTCCAGGGATTGGAACAGCAAAGCAGAGTCAGGCTAATGGAGATAAATTAGGCCTGATCAGTTGTCAAGTTTGGAAAGAGAACTGGAATTAAAGAAGTTTGCCAGGCTTAGCTCTCAAATTCCCTTGTAATATATGAAAGGAAAAAAAAGCTAACTTGCAGCATTAAAAGCAGTTAATGTCTGGACATTTTTATGTGTTTTAGTGGATGCATTTGGTGACTAAGAATGGCTGTAGGGGATGAGAGATAATTACAGCAGAAATATGAGAACCAGTAATAGCCAGTACCTCCTGGGGTATATTCAGTAGTTGCCTGTATAAATTTGAGCACCAGCTTACCTGTGAAGCATCTGGCTAAGATGGGAGGAAAACAAAGGTGTTCATTATGCACTGGGGGCGGAGGCCAAGTCTGGATAACTGGTCCAGCTTGCCTCGTAACAAAACCAAGACGGCGGGGCATGAAAAGACAAGGTGAAACGGGATTTCTGATGAGTCAGGGAAGGAAATGGTGACTGTCCGAAAATGAAGCCCTAGCAAGCTGCAGAAACCCTTCATGTCCCCATGAATGATGTGGATGATGGCCCTGCACACACACACACACAGGCCCTGGCTGCATAAAAAGAAATGCATGTGGGCAACACCAAAATACGCAGGCTCAGGATTGTGGAGTCAAACCATGTTTAAGTTGGTGTATTGTGCCAGTTCTATGAAATCCCTTCTCAATCTTGAAATAATTCCATTAAGGAGTCACATTTTCCTGTTCCTACTGTGAGATCCATGTGCCGTGCTGTCCTGTTTGTGTCCTG
Source organism: Lyroderma lyra (assembly GCA_004026885.1). Taxonomy (NCBI): domain Eukaryota; kingdom Metazoa; phylum Chordata; class Mammalia; order Chiroptera; family Megadermatidae; genus Lyroderma; species Lyroderma lyra. Next base: position 262,708 of record PVJL010001056.1, read on the forward strand.
AAAGCAAATTAGGGAAGATAAACATCTTTTAGGAAAATTTAAGCTCCTCAGCTGTTTGTGGATTAGTTTTCCATTGCAGCCAGTCTGCCTCGGGGAAGATTTAAGGAGAAAAGGTTCCAGGAACCAGGCTCTCCGTTCCTGTATTTCACTGGAGTTTGGTTTAGTTTCTTTTGAGGTAAAAGCCAGGGCAATCCGGACAGTTAACATATTATTAGCCTATCACTGGGGCATACTGACTGTCCCTGCCAGTCAGTATCTTCATTGCAAAAGGTGTGGCTTTAATATGCCTGATCTTCCAGTGACTGTAAAGGGCTTGAAGAGAACAGAACACAATGACATGGAAGTACTTTTCACTGTCACAATTCCTTTCTCTTGAATTCACTGCAGGTTTCTAATTGTAAAACTTGTCTTACCGTGACACAGATAGAGTGGACAAAAGACTTAAACCACACTTGCAAATATTAAGTTAGGGTGCAAGAGAAAAGAAAATGGGAAGAAATTTAAGTTACATTCTATTCTTGAAATAAGAAATCCACCCAGAAAAACCATCCTGGGAACAGGGGAGACTGTGCAAGTATGGTTTTAGGTTCAAAGAGATTCTTCAAAATGTACTTCTCTTACCCTTCACTGGGCCCTAGGAAGACACTTTTATTCAATTCCAATAAACCATAATTAGCTAGAGGACAAACTTGTTTTAATTTAATTAACATGTATTGAAGGCCAGTAATCTTTGCAGTTCCTTGGGAAAGCACTGTGGTGGCAGGAGTGTGAGTCCTGTCTGCACTGAGCTCACGGCCTAGAAGCTGCAGAACCTCTTAGGGCCTTGGGAAAACTACGTAACCTTTCATTGTTGAGAACATGGGATCATTTATAAGGTTAAACTGTCTGTAAGACCAGGAGGTAGGAGGGTGTGTGTTGTTACCGGGGGGAAAACCCAAGAAAACACGTAAAGGTTTAACTGGCTTTTTAGAGTATGGTGTGTAGGTCTTGTGCTTAGTCTGCATTTTGAGTGGAAAATACAGAAGAGCACGGTTACTGATGGGGTGACTATACATATTTTTGAATTTGATGGCAATGAAGTATTCTGTTTAATGTATCATGCTCAAAATAAACAAGTATTTGGAAGATGCTTTAATGTTGCCCCTTAATTAAAAGTCTGTCTGTCATTATCACTGTGAATAATTCCTTAGAAATGATTTAATAACTTGATTTTTACAACAGGACACTGCTGATTAGCTTCGACCAAAATGATTCAGACATTGAGGGTCATGTCACTGAAGGGAGAACAAGGAGTAAAACTGGAGGGACTCCTTGGCTGGAAATTAGGTAATGAGTATAATTTTAATTTTAACGATTGATTCACATAAACTAACATGTATGCTACTTGCCGTATTTTACAAGTTTACCAATATCTGACCATCGCTGGTCCTGGGTATCCTTACAAAGTAGAAGTTATTTTATAGTCTTCTCCTGCTTTCCTTAGGCAGCTCCTCTTATGCTTCCAAGAGGTCAGCAGGCATAACGCCTTCTGGCTGCTCAGGACCTCCATCCGGGCCTGCCCTCTTGGAGATGGCCTGGGAGTCAACAATCTTCCTCGCTCTGTGTCAACACTCCCACCCCCTTAGACGTGCAGATTTTAGCTGGTTGTTAGGCCATCATAGGATTAAAGAAATTCATACTATGAATTAATAATGTCTGATAGAGGCTAATTGTGATTATAAATCTAGGATATTTGCATAGTAAGAGAAAAAAACGTTACTCTGAAGAACTGAATCTTTCATGGTGGCCTTGCAGTGGTTTTGAATGAGGACCTCTAAAGACTCCTCAAGAGACCTGTTCTGTAATCTGCTTTTTGAGTTGGGTAGAAGCTCTTTTCCCTCAACAACATGGCCACTCGTCTTAATTTCAGTGCTCAGGATGGTGAATGACATTAAGTTTTTACTAGAGCTTTAATGCTTTTGTAATGTAACAATTACAGAACACCTCATTATGGCCTGGTGCTGGGCACTTAATTCTAAGTCTTATTGAGCGAGAAGAATGCAAGCTTGACAAAATCACCAGTATCACAGAAGCTGTCAAAACTTCTACTCATGATTTACTGTCTGCTATTCTGTGCCCTTAGTTTTGGAACTTCTGGAGGGGTGGTGAGCACTAGACATTTTAGATAATGGAGGGAATGCTTTCTCTTTCCTTGAGACTTTTAAAGGTATGTAGAAACCATGGCTTTGTTATATGCTCTGCATCTTTTGTGTGCAAGAGCGGTTCAGGGTGTGAATTGAATGTCACAGAGTTCCTCCATCAGAACCCTAGGACCTCTTGTTGCCCCAGATCCCTTACTTCTCAAGGATTTTCTAGCATTTCAAGTATGTGGTTGTCCTCCCATTGTGTTTCAGAAACCATCTCTCTGTCTTCATTGTCTAAGTCCTTCTTAAGCAACAGGCAATCAGACACCAAGAGATTGATAAATTTTAGCATATTTCTATGGAAAGCACACTTACTACAGTTGGTTCCACATAAGCTTCAGTCATCTAAGTAAAGTACACTGATTTTAAAAAAGTATCTGGGGCAGGAGGTAGGTAGTTGCTTACAAGGGAGAACAGGAGGGGTCCTTGTGATGATGGAACTGTTCTGTATCATGGCCATGGTGGTGGATACACAAACCTACATGATATAAAATCATAAAGAACAAAATACATAGACACAAGTGAATACTTGTAAAACTGGGGAAATCTGATTAAGATTGAGAAATTGTATCAACGTTGATACCTTGATTGTGATAGTAGACTACAGTTTTTGCAAGATGTTGCCATTAAGAAGAACTGGGTAAAGGGTACATACAGGGAATCTCTCTGTACTACTCCTTACAATTGCATGTGAACCTACAATTATCTGGAAGTAACAAGTCTCGTTGGAAATGTCTCATTTTGCATTCTAGGCTCAGAGTATGTAGAAAGATGAAATTCAGGAATAAGCTACTGCATGAGGTAGTGAGCTCCCTATTTATTAGAGATTTTCAAGCAGAGCTCAACTACTACTTGTTAGGCACACTGTAGAAAAGATATATAAACTGGATAATCTCCTACTTACTTGGTAACTCTGTGACTATATCCTTTAAAAATCTAGCTCCTTTGATTACAGCCCACGCAGAACATGGCATTCCAAAACCTGCAGAAAAATTCAGCACCTGTCTGTTCTGGGTCTGAAAATATGCACCAGTCAATATTATCTGGTTAGGACAAAACTTAACTATTTTCTCTTTCATGAGGACACAGTTGTTAATGTTTTCATTAATGCCAGCAAGTAGTTTTTTATTGTTTAAATACTTGATCATCATTATTAATATTTTACTGTTACAAATAATGTAAAATTTAATCTGTGGTTTGTACTTTCAGTATAGTAATTTTTCTTTCCTAACTTATTACCTCATTTCCACCAATTTACATTAAGATAGGCATTGAACAAAAGTGTCAGTATTTAAAACAGCTGTTTTAAAAATAAGGGGTACAATTTATAAAATGGGTTTAAAAGGGGTACACAAGTGGAAAAAGGTTGGGAACCACTGCTCTACAGTAAGCTTGATGTTACCTGTTAAAATTTATTGATGTAGATAAAAATAAATAGCTAAAGTTTGTCAGGACAGAGTTAAGGTTTCTGTAGTCAGTTTTCCTTTTTTCCCCAAGATATGCTGCAGATATAAAAGGTAGGGATAAGAACTGACTACAGATTTTATATCATCAAACAAAGTAAATCAGGCCACAATGACATACCCTTCTAGTGGGACACCACACACATTCCACACGCCTGTGCAATCCCTTTATTAAAGCAACAATCAAAATACAGGATGGATCATATGATTTTTTTTTCTACTGTAACATCAACTTAAATATTGTTTTCACCTTTAAATTATTTTTTAAAAGTGAACATTTATAGTTCACAAAATCACCAGTTTAACATTTCTGCCCAGATAAATTTTTTCATCTTATTTTCCGATTTTAACAAAGGCCATCCAGAACTAGATATACAGCAAACCAAGCATACATACAAACATCTTCTTTGACCCTAACTCACTGTTGGCAGCTCTGTGGTGTCTGAGAGATACAGTTGAAGACTTTTATTACTAGTTACATAAAAATATTTTTTGCCAAAATATTATTAGAACTATTTGCTTTCTATTTTTACATTCTCTAAGAGCTTCAGTTTTGATTGTGATATTCTTAGTATGAGCCTTTTTAAAAATGACATCTCAAAGAATCTCAAAGATCATTATCATCCTCATGATATTTTCTTGTATAACGAACATTCAGTCCTTTGGAAAACATAATAAGCAATTCTATTTTATTTGATTCCCTCCCCCACTGATTTGTTTAATTCAAACCTGATTAATTACTGTAGAAACCCTAAAAGTGTCATTAGGAAAATGAACTTTGTCTACCAAAGGATTTTTAAATGAATAAATGAATGTAAAAATGACTAATATCTTGAAGATACCAGGTACTCAAAATATGTGTGGAAGCATACAATGATATTTAGTAGATATTTAAAGTACCAATAAATTAGTTTAAAAAGCAAGAATAGAAACAGGGATAATAATCTCAAGGGACTGCCAAAAGGATATGTGAAGATAGGTACAGGATAGTAGTTGAACTGTGCTGAGTATAAAATAGAGTATCTGAAAGGTAAGTTTTTCTTTACCAAATCAAACACTGAGAGGAAACTCCCATTACAGAGACATAGAGGCTGCCATTTAAAACTTTCAACTGATACAACACTGTATTTCAATCTGCAAATAAAAGGTGTCTGATTTGTCTTTCTAAAACAGTTCCTCCAGTGGTTAGGATTAGTGTTTCTATAGTTAAGCTGATCTGTGTTTGCTGCAGTACACTGAGAGTGTGCCTATACAAAACATGCAATATTCTTTGTGCCCCACTTTTTCTTCATGTGCTAATGAAGTTAGCAGATCCTAGATCACCAATAAATAACAATCCAAGCATTAGACTTAAAACACATTATCAGTCCATTGAATAATTTACATAGCCACAGTTGAATTCAGCCTTTCCATAAAGTTGCTTTCTTATCTCACACTTGCCCTTTAAAGGGAAGCTTAAACAATGCAGACAATTAAAAATGATGAAACAGTGAAAAAGAAGGGAAGGGGATCCCAGAATCCTTTGTGTTGGATGTTAGGTCTCTTAGCCTTAGTTTTGAAAAAAAGGAATGCTCATAAACCTCTGAGACAAATCATTCTAGATGTAATGACATGGCACAATAATGCTTGAGATGGGTGAGAACAATCAGATATCTATAAGAGTGATTTCTATATGCTATGTATCACATTTGGTTCCTAGAGATTTTGTCAAGTATGAGTATTTCTTTTTGCCAAGTATGATATGCAAAAAGATGAGAATAGATGTGCCCTAAAGATATGAAAATATAATATATTAAACAAAACCATTGTAAATTACATAGATTTTCAGTATAAAATTGTTTTTTTCCATTTAGAATAAATACCATCCAAGTTTACAGATCATGTAAGTGAATTAAAGATGCACATGAATCTGAATCATTTTCAGAATTTCAAGAAAAAATATTGTTAGAGATATAACCAGATGACTCAGAAATCAGAAATTGTTTGACTTTTGAGAATGACCACATAAGACCCAAGGGACATGGCTTGGGATTTAGTCTTATGCTTTTAAACCGTTCAAATGAGTCTGATGTGCATGCTTGCACACATGTACGTACACAGACGACCATACTTCTATGAAATCTCTATGAAGCTGAACAGTTTATCTTTGAAAATTCAGTTGAAAGTCATGAGGTCTTCTACATTTCATATTCTAGCAGGAGAGCCTTTCTCATTTTGTAAAGAAGCTGGAGGGTGGATAGGAAAAGTGTAGAATTTCTGGAAGGAGAAATTGCCATTGTAAGCAAATCTCCTTTTAGGTTGGCTATTATTATATCAAGAGCTTTTTGATGTTTTAAAGAAGGGGAAAGTTTTGAAAATCTATATAATCTTCCCAGTCTAAAGAAGCTAAAACCAAAATGGAAACATTCTTTGGTCACACATTTCTGCTCTTGCTTCATAAAAAATCTGCCTGTTTTAAACTTTTTACCCCTAATCAATGTCTAGATGGAACAGATGTCTTCTATCATTTTCATGTTGAAACTGCACATGGGTTTGGGTAGAATGAAACTGAATAGAAGGGGAAGAAGTTCACACAATATCATAAAACGAGCTTAAGTCTGTTGTTCTGGGTGTATAGGACCATGGTAAGAACTTACTGAACTCCCTAACAAGTGGGGATAAAATTTTTCTGCAACCCAAATATATAAAATCCCAGTCCAGAGAGCTCAAACAGAAATCATGATTTCTCTTGATTGCTCATTACTAACTCTTTATGTGACCACTAAAGACACTTCTAACTAGATGCTAACAGTTCATCAAGAGATGTCCAATCAAACTCCATGTCTTTCAGTTTGCCTTCTGCACCAGTTATCTATCAATAAAGAAATCCATCAAGGCCATTTCTAAAGCCAGACCTACTACCTCAGCTATTGAGCCAGATACATTTGCTATAAAGTTTAGACAGCAAAAGCAACCAGTCAATTTCATGTACCCATATATGCTCCCAATTTTGCTTGTCTCTTGCAATGGGGGCCATTAGGGGGATTACAAATTTTCCATAAAACTATAAATGTCTGAGCTAGAAGGGGTCTTGTGACCCATCAATTACAATCCCTGTATTTTGCAGATGAAAAAGATTAAACCCCAAAATAGGAAAAGGTGTTGTCAAAGGTCATTTATCCAGATAGTGACAGAGTAAAGACTTAATATCTGGGTGTGCTCTCTTATTACCAACAAGGCCCACGTAAACTCCAATGTCATGACCCCACATCACTTGATGTGGCCATGACCCTTATAACTACTTAATTTTAGTGTCTCCCTTGCTCCTAAGTAAAAATGAAACAAAACTATTCATTCTCACCAAGATTAAACCTCAACTGTAGAAGTGGCCTACTGATTTCTGTGGGGGAGAAGATCCACAACTTGTTAAAATGCTGTGATTTCTCTAAACTGATCTCTTTATTTGAGTAAGTAATGCAGCATAAAAAAAACGTTAGGCAAATCCAGAGATAAAAGTGAAAATCTGTAAAGAAATTGTGAACAGGAGCAAGGATGATAATACTGGTTTGGTTCTGTGAGGGGGTGAGACCATTTAAATGGTGCTCAGAGCTCATCTGGTCTTTCCCCTCTGACAGATAAGGAAACTGAGACCCAGACTTGCCCAAAGCCAGGCAGCTGGCATTGGCATAGTCAGGTAAGGTGTTGGCCTTCAGATGACTAAGTTTGTCTTTTGTTCATAACATTATTCAGCCTTGGATATAACTACCTTCTTGTGAAACTGAAACATAATTCAGTAATTTTGGAATGAAATTTGATGGTACTTTTTCCTGTACTATTATCCTAACCTTTCACTCTCCCCCTCAAGGACCAACAAGTTAGCCATGCAGTTTTAAATAAGTGGAATGAGTTACATGACTTCACAGACCCTTCTATTTGCTGTTCCCAAATCAAGTGTTGAGTCACCTGATGGCATACGGTCCCCACAAGCCCTTCTAGGGAGCCAGTATTCTACAACTTACACGGATTCATCAAATGCCTCTGTCTTTGAAAACAGTAAGTTCTCCAGATAAAGAATAAGTCTTTGTTTGGAGGATGGTGTTACTTAAATCTAAAAAACAGCAGTTTTCATGGGTAGTGTGGGCATATTCACCCTTTGACAATATCTCCCTATACCTCCGTTGAGCTTACCAAAAGGCTCTCAGAATCAGACAAGTAAACACATTTTTATTTGGCTATTAAAGTGCTATTCCTGGGCAAAGTTTTTCTCAGTTTCACAATAGCAGCTTCATTGGAAACAAAAAAGCAATGTATGAAAATAGGCCTGGGAAATGACAGAACCAGGGGGCCTCGGAACTACTTTGGAACATTATAAATGACTTGCAGATACCAGCCCTGGTGTCTGACTGATACCAAAGCCTCTGAGGTAAATGTTCTAGGGGAAAATCAGGACAAAGTGGCAAAGAGGACTAAACCAGAAAGAGCAATTAGTATTAATATAACAACAAGGACTCCATTATAAAGGAATGACAGGAATAAAAACTGAGAAGAAAGTGCAACAAACCCATGTACGTGCGTTTTCTATTGGAGCAGACCTATAATTTTTTAGAGGAGGAGCAATGCAGTGTGCACTGGACAGAGCTTGAACTTAGAATTTACCTTACAGTCGTGTACTCATCGCCAAAAGGGCATCACCAATTAAGGTACTTGGCAGAGAAGAGCCTCTAAAATTCATATCGGGGACAGATGCCTTCTGTCCAATATTATCGATTCTGCACCCTGATGTTTCCCATGTCCTGTTCTAGTGGGGATATTCCAGTCACGTGACACGCACACAGGTGTTTCCCCTCGCAAAACAGCATCACTCCTACCTAAGGGATGAGAGTCTCCTGGTAAGGCTTAGCGGCAAGTGCGGACTGTGTCTGGACTACAGGAGCAGCCCCTGATTTTCTTGATATGCATAGCTTTTCGGAGGTGGTATTAGACATGGCTTTCATAAATAATGCAGGTGTTTCTGTCGCATGCCACTGCCAGCTCTGTGGTTTCCAGGTGAGCTGGTGGCAGGACTCTATCCGCTATCTCAACAGGCGTGGGCTCATCAGACGTCAGCTCCGTGGATGTCACATCTGTAGAAGGTTCTGCAGTTTCTGGGGAATGTTCTGCTGATGGTTCGGACTCCTCTTCGTCGTGGACTTCAAACGGTACCCCTTCATGGTCGTCCACGTGATCCTTTTTGGACTGTGGATGAACGGACACCTTGATGGCAATCTGCTGCGGCTGTTCATGCAGCGATGAGGCGTCAGAGTCAGCGGTTGGGGAGTCGCTTCGCTTCAGAGAGTTAGGGATTGTATACACCTCGTCATCCCTGTCTGTGGCCTCCTGGCCCTCTGGAGTGTGCCGCACAAAATTCTGTCCCTGCTCCTCCAGGCCAACCACTTCCATGATCTCCTCCATGATAGTCCTGCAGTTCATAATGAGAGGAGGCAGAGGCACACTCCTGGCAAGCTCTTCAATATAGCGGGCAAACTCCATGGTTTTGAACTGGGTGACTTTGGCAAGCTCTAGAGTTTTGGCTGAGGTGATGATGGGGATCCGTTTGGCAATCTCGAATGCCTTTTGCAGTTTCTCCGCGCCTTCTGTCCTAAAGAACTCGTTGATGGCTTTCTCGGTTTTCTTCAGGTGGCTGCTCATCATACACAGGCGGGTGATGTTGAGAACCATGACGATGGTGAAGGCCACGAGGCAGACGATCATGTAGTAGACGCCCATGTCTCCAGAGGTGAAGATGACTCTCAGGGTCACCGTGTTGTTCACAGTGCCATAGACATTAGAAGCGACACACGTGTATTTACCTCTGTCTGAAAAAGACACTTTAGTGATGTTTAGGAGGCCACTCTCGTGCATCTGCCATTTTCCTGTTGGAAGAGAGGAGAGAATTCAGGAAAGGACATACAGTTTTCATTGAAGTTGCTACAGACTCTAATATTACTGAAAATACCTACTGCTAACGATAACAACAATGAACATTACTATGTACCAGACAGTGACACGGTTGAACCCATTTAATCTTCACAGCAACTCTGTAGGCTAGGTATGAACACTAACCCCTTTTACAGGCTGAGAAAACTGAGGCACAGTTAGATTAAACCACCTTCCCAAGGTCACCATTTTGGAAGCAGTAGAGCTAGAAGATGAACTCAAGTTCAAGAGGCTGTACTCCTAACCACCAAACCATACTGTTTAATTTCATATCTAGAGCATTCTTTAATTATAGCATCTGATTTTCTAACGTGCTTATGAGCATGACTATTGAATATATGCAGGCTGTCTAGAAAGTATCCAGCCATGTAACCATTCTCATTATATTGACAGTGGCTGGCTTTTTTCTGGACATCCCTCATATGTTTACTAGGGAGTTTAATGCTTCTCAGAATACAGTTTAGAATCAACATAAAATCTGGAGTAAATCAATTGTAATTGTTCACCTGGGTTTCTCATATTTGAGATTGAAATTATCCTTGTGTGAATTCAGTTAATTAAAATACAACATGTCATTAATTTTGAGTATCTACAATGAATTATCTATACTAAAAGTTTCAAGCTAACAATGTGAAGATGCAGAGGCTGGGTATAAATTAATATCAATTTGCTTTAGCCTTGCAAATAAATCCAATCGAAAACAGGCCTCACACAACAGAGAATGCATGTTGACAAGTGCAATTCTTCCTTCCCCATCTCATCTAGAAGGAACCTAGTGTTGCCCTAGGAATGAGGTTCTGAATCAGGTAAAACTTTTTACTTAGGATTAAGTTCTAGTCTGTGTACCTGCAGGTTAGAGGACCCCCGCACCACACGACAATAGGTTTGGCTTTGGGGGTCTTGGGTCGGAGTGTTTCTGAAATCCTACCACCTCCCTACCCTGTCCTATGGAGAAAGGAGGGTCCAGGTCAGGCCTCTTGGGAGGTCAGAGGATCTGAGCAGGCAGGCATTTCTCCATAAAAGCACTCTAGTTCCCTCAGCCAACGAGAGGAACCTCTCCTGAGAACCTTTCCTTTTAAGTATCTATTATTATTGCATTGCATTTTTACTTGTTTCTTTCCTTCTGGAAGGAAGAAACAAGTTCTCATTAAAAGTCCGATATTTTCCAAAAGCAACAAGCAAAATATTCCTTTTTTAAAAAAGAACTTGTAAAATGAATTAAAAAAAAAAAAAAAGAACTTGTGAGCACATAAGTGACCAGAGTCGGGACTGAGGAACAAGGCAACAGGGGGTCTTCCTTATTCTAGCATCTTCGGCTACAGCACGGTGTCTGTATTCCAAGGAGCAAACTGTTAAGGAAGCTGCATGAAGCAATGAGGTGCCTTGTGGGGGCCAACAGTCCCTCCTACTTGCTAGTTGTGCTGACTCTGGCAGGATGCCTCCAGTAGATGCTGTCACATTGCTTTCTGAAAGAACATCTGTGAAGAGTGGTTCCTGGTGTCCCTGAGTAACCCTTTTCTAACAATTCAGCCAGTGTATTTTCCCCAAGAGTAGAAAACACTGGTTTGGGAAATGAATTTTCAGTCTCTGTGAATGTGCATGAATAAACAAACCTAGCACCAAGTCTGTGAAATTGTCTCTCGTTCAGATGGGGCAGGGGCAAGCCTTGTCACACCTTTCATTTCCTGGACCTGCATTTTAACACTTCAGCTGCAGATTTATCAAAATGTATCAGAGGCAAGGGGAATTATCAGTTATTTCATAAAATTTATATGTTTCATAAAAGTAGACAAGGGGAAAAAGCAGGTATAGAGGAAAAATCTCTAGTTGATCATAAGCTGACTATGGATGTGGAAGGTATGGGGATCCAGAGAATTAGAGACTACCCTTGCAGTAATTTCTTACAGTTACTTTCCTCCTGTTGTTGGAGAAGGTAACAGGAAATAGGGTGGAAGAGGGGTGGGAAGGTGAGGTTAGCTGTATGGGGAATGATCACCATCAGTTTATTTGCCGCCTCATCTCCCCATTGCCACTCTTTTTATTGAGGAATTACCTGTAAATACAGGGACAGAGCAGTCTGAAACTGATAGAACAAAAGCAGAAAAGAACACTAAGGCGGCAGACATCTGGTCATAATGTAAACAGCTTTCTCCTCACACTTACATAATAATTTTAGTGATAATTGTATTCTATCATAGAAAAATAAAATGAAAAAACACACACTAGTTACCAAACACCAGTGCTTTCTGCTGCTGAATTTTAAAATGAGTTTGAGCCGAACTGATGATATATGCTGAGGAGCAAGATCTCAAATGCTCCTCCTCCACTGACTATTTAAAAATGTTTCTGAACTTGAATTTTATAGTTATTTTCAGGCATGTTTGTAATTGTCTATTGACATGTATTTATCCATCGTGGTCCTAAGCTGTTCAATTCATATCACAACTTAGATATTTCAGAAGTTTTTTTTTCATGTTGTGAAAAGAGGTTTGGTTTGGAATCAAATACAACCAACCGTATTGGTGACACTTGTGGCTCATTTTGGGAAGAACTGTGAGGTTTTCGGCAGATAATTACTTAGGAACCTACTCTGCTTCTTAGCCCGGGACAGTGAGTCCTTAGACTAACAGCCAATCATTAATTTAGTTTGTTCTTGAAGTCTGAAGCCCAGCCATATATCTGTGAAGTGGTTGTATTAGCAAACTATAAACTATGACAAAAATGAATCTATATGTTATGATCCTAAAATACTTGGGTTATTACCTATAATCTGAGTGGCAACACCCTAATTAAATGACTGAACACACCTCTCTCTACCAGCAATTTCCTGTTTCCTGTCTAAGACGAAAACCCTAAGACATCTCATCAGTTTTTGTCCTATACTACATTCCTCTGGAAACAAACATTATATTTCTTTTATGGATGAAGGTAATAATACTAATGATACTGAGGCTTCCTCTCAGTTATGATATGTCAAAATGATATAATTTATGTGACCTAAATTAAACATTCTATTACCAGATACAAAGCAAGTCTTGGAAAGCCAACACACATAAACACACACACAAACTATAATGTCAGAAGAGCTAAGATTCTGACTTCAAAGGTGATGTATGCAGGTATTGCTTCTTTTTCAAGAGCTGATACATTCATTCCTTTCCAGGAACTAAGACTCTCAATATTTCCTCTTTGCCTCAGCTTGATCTTTGATTAGTGATAAAGATTTCTACATGTTCTACTACCACATGCAGCCTGAATAGTATGAAGATAGCACCAATTCTTCTTTGGGGGTCCTCCCACAACAGCTTTGGGTCCAGGGTCATGAAGAATCCCCTCATGATACCTGATCACCAATGATTACCTTGAGAATGCTTTCTGGGCTGCACCTCGCCATTCACCTCAGTCTACAGATATCTGGCCCTGAGACTCATTCTGGAAGGGTCCTGACTTCAGCTGTCAGAAAGTTAAACAAAAACACCCACAGTGACTGTCCCAGAAAACCTTCAGTGCTATTGGTACGAATGAAATGGGTAGACACAGTCCTGTCCCTATGTATTTAAACTGTGATTGAGTGGGCATGTCAAAGTTATGTGTTGAATTTTCATCAAGCAGCGTCACTTCAGCACAAATAAAAACCTAAAATGTCAGCTGCTAATGCCAAGTCAGTTAGTTCTGCATGTAATGATTTTGGAGGAAATAAAAGGTGGATGTTTAATCATTACTTTCTGAATAGAATATGAAAGATTAAGTGTAAGATATTTATTTTCCTCATGCTCCTCTCGCTCAGATTGTAGCTCCCCACTTTGGAATGCTTGCCCCCTCATCCTTTCTCTCCCCATTCTGGTCCTGTAAGGTGACACATACCTGAAGGTTTCAGGGTACAACACTGACACATGCAGCAGGAGAAGGGCTGCTGCATCTCAGACTAGAGGTCACCCAAGAATCTTGTCACCATCTTTCCCAAGAAACTCCAGGCACAAGAATCACATGTGAAAATTTCCCACACATCAATACAAGTGTGCTGACAGTCTTTCCTTTGCATAAAGAAAAGCTAACAGATGTTCTTTTTTAGCCATACTGCAGTGCGTGCTATGCTGCACAACAAAGCTGACATTTTTAGAAGGGCAATGATCTTTTTTTATCCTGTTCATGCATGCAGTAAAAAAATGTTATTGAATAAATTGGCTATATACAGGTTCCATGCTAGACTGTACAAACACAAAGATGAGCCCTGACCGCAAAAAGCATCCAGCCCAAACAGGGACACAGGCTCCAACAAATAACTGGGAAATCACGTGGCAAACACACTGGCATAGGGCAGAAGAGCAGACAGGGAACAGCGAAGACAGGCTTCCTAAAGAGGCAGGAGGTCCTCTCCAGGGCAGGCTGGGGTGGTGCAGGCAGGAAGAGGAATGGAGTGAAGAGGGGACCCAGAGTCTGCTGCTGCAGCTGGCAAACTATTTTTTAAAATCAACAAGGGCCCGGGTAGAGACAAAGCTTGAGAGGAATGCAGGGTCAGAATGTTCAAGAGCTTAATGTAACCTATGAGAACACAGGAGTCTGTCATTTTAGAACTTTCCGCCTGACAGACCTGCCTTATTTCACATCTCAAGGTGCCTCAGGACCTTCCCACATGCTCCCTCTCTGCCTGGAAAGCTCTCTTCCCTCCCCATTCCGAGCCCTCGCCCTCACGCATTCTTAGCCCAGTTAAGATACCACCTTCACATCTCACTCTGATCCCTGAGAAAGCCGCCTCCGACCCCGGATTAAATCAGCAAAGGAAACCCAAAAGTCCAGAAGCAGATGCTGGGAAGCATGGGGATTTTAAAAACAAGGAGGGTGTCACTTCAAATCAGCGGGGAAAGAATACTGGGATAACTGACTACATTTGAAAGAAAATAGAGTTAAATTCCTATTTTATGTGATATAGAAAAATAAGTACTGAGTACTCTGAAAATCTAAATGTAAAATTAATAAGAGGATCTTAAAACATTTCTATAACCTTGGAATAGGAAGGCATTTTTAAGCATTTCAAGAATCCCAGAAATGGTGAAGGAAAACATTGATGGATCGACTTTCTCCCAAATTAAACTTTTTTACATTATAAAATGTCACACTAAAGTTAAAAGAAAATGACAGTGGGAGAAAATTCTAGACTATTTGACAAACAAATGCTTAATAATGATAAAACATAAAGAACTCCTATAAATTAAGACAAAAAAAAAAAAAAAAAAAAACAACCCAAAAGGGGGAAAATGAGGAAGGGTATGAATGGATTAAGTCACAGAAAAAAGAAATGCAAATGATGTATAAGGGCACTGATGATTAAATTATAATTAAATTCAAAGGGATTAATTTTTAAAAACACATTACTTTTTCATCTTTCAGAGTGCCAAATAGAGGGGGTATTGAGTATACACTATGTATCTGAGAGAATGGGAAAGGGACCCTCTCATACACAGGCTGATTTGGAAGAATCTCTCAAAATACAGGGTCCGGAAGAAGTAAACCCTTTTTGAAGTAGTTATGTTAATGTAGTTACGATATTGTTATTTTACAGAATTACACGCTTATGATTTTGCAGATAGAAAGGGGGTATAATTTGTGCTGGACCCTGTATAAAAAGAATGTAATCTATAACCTTCTTTTAGACTTCTCAAATTTCTTCAAATCAGGCAAGTCTAGATTGATTGGAAAAAAATTATTATTATTATTATTATTATTATTATTATTATTATTATTATTATTGTAATTGTGGGTAGCTCCCTGGCTGGGAATCGAACCCAGGCCGCAGCGCTGACAGCGCCGGAGCCTTAGCCACTACACCACCAGGGAACTCCCTGGAAAAAAATATTAAAATATTAATTGGAGAATCAAGGTAATGAAAAATATTTCTTTGCAGAATAGTTTCTTCTCCCCATGGATGTAGTTCTTGAGCTTTCCTTCCATGCCAACATTCTCTGGGTGAAGCCATAACCTCAGTCCCAACCAGGAAGGTGGCTGAGCTGGTACCATGTGCTCACCGTGGGGCACACACACGGAGGGGATGTCACTCAAGACAACACAATATGACAGTGTCAGGCAGACAATCTATCAATTAGAGAAATGGAGCAACAGCATCATATGGCTACACTTAAACATGTAAAGGTAAAAAAATTCTGTGGGATTGGGGTTATTGTGACTCAATGTAAAAACCAGTATATGGCACCAGATCAGAACCAAGGCTCACGCAAACAACTTCTGACCAATAACTGCACACAAATGAAATGCATCAACACTTTCTGGAACTGAAGAACCATACGCAAAGTGAGAGCACAACTTACAAAGATACTGTAATTACAGATTTTCTCCAAATACCATGTCTACTGAAATCCTAAATCTTTCCAGCTTTTCCTGAGAATCACTGAGCATTAAAAATTAACATTATAACATATAAGCTCTGAGAATTTCCCTCAAATTACTCATTAGAAGAAAAGGATTTCTTTTTCCTTAGAGATAGTTTCTGTGAATTTGTAAACTAAGTGACGTATGGTTTGTCTGTATCCCCAGTGAGTGGTCTATGATTAAAACTGTTCATAATCCCATTTACATACTTAGGCTCTTACGCTTCACACACCCATGCTTTTCAAGGAGGAGAGTTCAATCTGCCAAAACAAGTAGGTTGTTTTCCTGAAACCAACTTAAATAAAAAATATTTCAGGTGACAGCTCTTCAAGTAAGAATAAAATGCACGTGTGGGTTTGTGGCTGTCAATATGGTGATTATTTTCCCATATGTGAAACAGAGGCTACTGAAGAGAAAAGATCTATGCCTTTTTACAAAACATAACTGAAAACAAATTTGGCGCTGCACGGCTGCATTTTTGCAGTAGATGACAGAGAGTCAGGTTATGAGCATTGCAAGCTGCAAGGGCTCTTGTGCCTGCCCTCCCCAGTCCTCCCAAGGGACCTCTTCAAAGAGTACCAGGGCAGCTCTAACAAGGTATTTCCTACATAATGTAGAGCCAAGGTGGCCTGGGATATTACAGGATTAGCTCAGCTTTCAGTTCAGGAAGGTGGGGGTGGAAGGACTGTGCTGTTGTTAAGAGCCTGCACTTCTGGTCTGCTTAAAGGTAGGAATAAGAAGAACCCACTGCCTTTTCATTTCCTGGCAAAGAAAACGTCTGACATGCCAGATGATTTGATCTGGTAGTCTTAATTCTAAAACAGTAGAGCCAAATTGTATACCTGGAACCTATGTAATTTTTATTAACCAATGGCACCCCAATAAATTTAATAAAAAATAAAAATAAAAACAATGCCATGCACTTTTCTCCACGTAATTCCATGTGGGCTAGCAATGGTCTTTTCTGATACTAGCTGTAGGTGGTCTTCCAAGGCAAGAGCACTCTACACTATAGGTTCATAGAAACAGCTTCCAATTTGGGAATCTCAGCTGCCATCCTTATAGGAGATGGATCTGGAAGGGTCTTGTCATGGCTGGGACTAAAGCATTCTGGGCTCACATCCCACATGGAGCACAGCTCATTAAAGAAGCACTAAAAATGGTTGTCAGTTACCAGGTTGGACCTCAATATAACTCAGTTTGGAAAATAAAGTACCACAAATTAAACCACTTTTATGGGAAAATATGAGTTCAAACAAGTGACTTGAAAATCTACTTCGAAATGACTCTTTAGTTAGGTAAGGGTTAGACTAGGGTTTCTCACCTTGGGCACTACTGACGTTCTGCACTGGATGATTCTTCGTAGGGCTCTGTCTAGCCTGTGCACTGTGGTACGTTGAACAGCGTCGCTGGCTTCCAACCGCTAGATGCCAGTGGCATGCTCTCCCGGCTCCCTTCCCCTCTCCCTCCAGTTATGACAACCAGCTGTCTCCAGACTTTGCTGCTATGGGGGAAATTAGACCCCGGGTGAAAACCACTGGGTTAGACACATGTGAAGTTCAGCCTGTGCGTAACATACTTTGTACTTTCCACATACGTTGTTTTTTTTCAGACAAGAAGCTTATCAATGGGCCCTTTGTATACAAAAGTGATGTGCTAGAAAAGGGGGAGCCTCCGAGGGTGGGGAGAACTCCAAACTTTTATCGTAGCAGTCACAACTTCATTTTGAAATTTCAAGTAACATTTAAGGAAAATAATGTGTGTGTGTGTGTGTGTGTGTGTGTGTGTGTCTGTTTACTGAATGTTTTTTAAAAGGTTGAAAAATTGAGATAGAGAATAAGAAATTACCTAGAGAATGATTTCCTTTCTTTACAAAACACACTTTGTTATAAAGCAGAGATTTAAGCACTTGGAATCTATGACTATGACGATATAGGGCAGTATTACCAATGACATCACTCGCCATTTAGTGACAAGTTGGTATGTCTCAGGTACCATACTAAGCATCTAATACGCAACAGTTTAAGACTCACAACCTCACCTGGTAGTAAAAAAAATGATCTCTATTTTACAGATAGGAAAACTGTGGCTCAGAAAAGTTAAGAAACTTGCTCAAGGAAAGACTATTGTGTGCTGCTTCTGAATTTCCAATAATACTTTTATAATGAGAAAGATGCTGAATGCCTTTTGATTGTGTTGATTTATCTCAAATATTGTATTGAAAGAGGAATTCAGTACAATATTTTCATAAGTTAACACACTACTTCATGCTGATCTTAGAGACCTAGGATAATTTACATTTAATGTTGTGGAAACTGAGCTCCTTCCAATATACAGGTAGGCGGTACACTACAGTCTTAACACCTGGCTGGCACTTATTTTAAAAGTCTGAAATGTAGAGAGATGAAAACCAATAGAGTGATACAAACTAAATGCAAAATTTATAATGATGAATTCCACAAAGCTAGAGAGGCAGCCGTGACAACTGTGAACTCTGTGTAGTTCAGCTCAGTTTACTCTGTGCATGTTGATTTTCAAAGATAATTCTTAATTATTTTTGGTGATAGGAAGCTACAGAAGTACTGAAAACAAATCCACAGAGAAGTCTAAAACCTAACATCAAGGAAGATTTTAAAGTTAAATCGTGAAAAAGCCAGTGATATTTGCAAAGGCCTACCACCAGCTGATTTTCTTGAAATGCTTGTTATTTGTCATCTGATAAAGGTGCTAACGTACATTGAAACGGTTTAAAGTCCGAGTAAGGAGCCACCGCAAAGATCATGAGTACCTGAAATAACTGAGACTTTTTCATAACACTTTCTGACAACCATATGTGAGGGCTGTCCGGAAAAACTCCAGCCATAAATGCCTCTATTTTTCATATTATATCACTGGATGCTTTCTGGACAGCCCTTGTATTTCTACTCAATTCTAGTAAAAAGGAAAATTGAAACCAACACTTTTCTTGGCCATTTGTGGTTTTTCATGTTATTTGAATACAGAGTTATTTTTGTAATACGGTTGGTGCACCACCCCAAACATGTCCTTTGGTGAATGACCAAAAAAAAAAAAAAGTCTTTCTCCAGAAATAGATTACACATTGGCCTCTCCTGATCCTGTGGACTGAAGTGACAGGCACCAGGGAAGGAAAGCAAAGCAGCTGTGTGCCAGTGACAGGAAATAGCCCTGTTCTCTCTAGCACCAGTGGGGCTGGCATGAATAATAGCTCTCTCACTTTTTTTAGCATGAAAAAGAAATTGTTCCTTTCCAGGCTAATCGCAAAGCACATGGTCGTGTGCTCCTGGAATACATCTGTGTGTGCACGTTACAGCGCACATCCAGACGCGGGCGAACCGCGATGGTGGTTACAACGCCTCTGCCGCCAGGAGGGCTTCTCTCATTCACTCAGTCTGGGCTACGTGCTCTTCCACGTTTCTCACCTCCTAGGACCCGAAGGGTGCGCAGATGCTGCTTGGGCACAGGGAGAATAAATACTAGCTTGGCTGCACGCTGGTTGTGTGACAGCCTCTCCATTCATCTGGTTTGTCATCTATAAGCATAAGTGTCGTGTTTCCTGCAAGGGTTAGGAATGATATATGTGACTTGGTACAGGGGCTTAATTAATGGTAGTGGGTTGCTAATGGAAATTACATTCGTTTTGTTAGTTTGGTTTTAACAGTAGTCTACTGAATCTAAGCAACGTTCCAGGACATTGGCATCATTTTTCATACTATAGTCAATCACCTCTTTGTTGAGTTAAAAATGAAACACTGCTCCATTTAAACTTCTAGTCTGTCATCTTGAAAACTGAAATCCATGTACATGTTATAATGCGGTCTTTTTTTTTTTCCATTAGAAATGATGGGTTAAAGACTATGGGTCCTCTGACAGGCTATTCTAGGACTAAAATTCTAATATTTTTTGATGAAGAGTCTCATTTCTACTATTTCCTGTATGTCCTACTTGGTTGTTAGGTACAATATTTTGCATATTACCCCATGCTACTTGTGTTCTGAAATTACTATTATTATGCATGGTAATTACAAAAGCTGGGCTGGAACATCAAGTACTAGTATCATGAGTTCTTTTTTGAAAATCTATAGTGCATCTTCCTTATGAGATTTAAAAACATCTAACTCATTTATCAGCAAGACCGTGGCTACGAACATGACGCCTGTGCTGAGTTCTGGTGGAGCAATTCTCTGTGCCAAAGGCTTCTGACTGGCTACCGTTGGTTTCAGGGGTCACTGACAGGTTGCTACTATAGACCATCTGAGCACCCACAAAACGGAAGAATATTGAGCCAAATATCACTCCCATCCGGTTCAACCTCCCAACACACAGATGAGGAAGGGAAGGGACCGAGTCTGCTTGCCAAGACTGAGTCACTAGTTACAAGGATCTTTTCAGTTAAGACACCACATGATCTCTTTGAAGCAGTAAGGTGCTACTATTTTAGGACAGCACTCAAGATACTGCGACTGACATTCAGGCCTCAATACCATGCTGTTTCTTCCTCTTTAGGACTCAGGGATTTAGTGCCTCTTCTCTAACTCTTTAATGCCTGGGGATAACCTTTGCTCCAGGGTCCTTGCTCCCCTCAATTCAGTCACTTGGATATTCCTTGAAAAGGCAGCCCTGCAGAAAGATCTGAGGAACTGCAGGGACCTGAGTGTGTATATGTTACCATGGTTACTGCCGCCCCTCACAAGTATGATGTCACTTCCTTTTCACTAGTAGTTTGGGAGGAAGGAACTGTAGGAATAGAAACCAGTTGTGGGCTAGGGGTGGTGGTGTCTCTTATTTCCATTGTCAGTAGTAAAGGTTCTAGTCACAGGGACTTAATAACAGCAGGACCTTGGGAAAATTTGATTAAAAGAGGAATTTGGATTATGTCGTGTCTAAAGTCCCTTCTAATTTAAAAATTCTGTGGTCCCATAATTTTACTTGGTAGGGAAAGAGTTCCACTCTTCTGGGTTCAACAGACAGACACACATATGGTACATAATATATAATATTTTCATTAAAGGCAAGAAGCTTTATCACACTGTACCTCCTTGACTGGCTGACCAAAAGAAATGGAAGTGAGTGCAGGACAGTGAAACCCTGATCTCAGGGAGTTAGAGTTTTGAACCAGAAGTACGTAACTGCTAGAAAATTTCTTTCACTCAGCTCCCAAGAAGACATAAGGCATTAGCTTCTATTCTTTTTCAGAGCAATTAAGATAAAACAAGTGACTGAAAGAGATTAAAAATGTAGGTTTTCTTGAAGCAGAAACTCTTCTGGGGATTGTTTGTTGGTTAAACTGGCTGTGGAGAAGGGCAATGTGAAGGGAAGGGGGGCAGAAACTAATGAGCTGCTACTTCAGAACAATGGTCTTCTTCCTCCCCAGCTCCCAACCCCCTACTTCACCCAACAGTAAATGCTTAGGCAAGTTCATTAACTCCTTCAGGTCTGTCCCATCAGGGCTCAGTTTTCAGTCATTCTCACATCTAAAACGAGAAACGTACTGATTCCCAAGAACACAACCAAATCCTCTCTCTCTGGTTAGAATTCTTCCCAAAGTAAGCTCGGTGCTTACGTAGGTGATCCACACTTTTTGGCCAGAACCTCATTCATTAAAAACCAAGCATTCCCCTACTGCTACATGTTATTTCTTGTTCCTGCATTCTCCCTCCCTCTTGGCCTCAGTTGCAACAATCTAGAAACAGTAGCTGGGTCTCCAGGAGCACAGAACGATCTCTGGTCAGCGGCTGAGAACTTGCACAGAGATTTCTCTTTAAGAAGTGGTCTTTAAATCCATAGTTCATGGATTAAAAGGACATTTAATGACATACAACTGCTATATTGTTTATTTGAGCCAGTTCTATGAAACAAAACTCCTTTATAAATGGAACAGACAGAGAGCTGTCCAGAAAAAATCCAGCCATAAATGCTGGATTGGCAAAATACTCTACTTTTCCTCTTACGTGGCTAGACACTTTCTGGACAGCCCTTGTATACTTAAGGGCAACTCCGTTTTACATGCACCCCTATAACATTTGCATGCACTAAATTACAAAATGCCAAGAGGCCTTTTAAAAGACTTTAATGTTTGCCCTTTGTCTTCTGAGTTAAACAGGAAAAAAAAAAATTACTGCTTTGAGTCCTTAAGGAAATATATTTCTCTTTGTTGCCTCAGGAAAAGATGACAAAATGGCCTGAATAAGGCTCGTTCCATATTCCGTGTTTATGGTTTATGACGTGACACAACTTTAAAGCTTACCTCCTCCTCTCTCCTCATCCCCGTCTTCTTTCAGCAGCTTACCGATGGAATTGTACCACTTGAACTGTGGCTCAGGGACGCCATAAACACTACAATTAATCAAGGCACTGCTCCCTTCCTTGACTATGATATGGTCAGTTCTGGCCATGATGACGGGCACAGAGCCCAAGACCACGTCAGTGCCATTTAAAGTGCTGTTGGTCACACTCGTAGCAGTCGCTAGAGTGGACACTAGAATTAAAAAGGGCACAGAAGGTAAAAAGCACACAGGCAGATGGCTCTCCAGTCGATCCATCTTCTTTGCTTGCTCTGTAAGGCAACAGAGATGCTCTGCCAATGGGGTCTTCTATGGGACGGCACGCTGCTCAGAGCCGGCCATGGGACGAACCTGTCCTGGATCCATAGAGCTGGTTTTTGATTAAGAACCTGTTTCAAAAAAAAAAAAAGTACATACATAGATATTAGCATTCAAACTTCAAAAATACTATTTATAAGATGTTAGAAACCCAGCGAAAATACAAACCCACGTAACTTTTAAACACACAAATTCAGAACATGTTTCAAATGTTAAATTATATTTTTTCACAGAAATCATAATAAATAATCTGGTTATTTTTGCTTTTGAAACATACTGCTCTTAGTAGGAAGAACAACAAAATTCCCAATTCCGGCTTCTTTCGTTCGGCGTGACCCAGTCTCTTTCCATCCCACCACCTGTTTGCCCTGGATGACCTGACTGGTCACCTGGGGTGTTCCTCAGCCTCCTGTCCTCCAGGGCACATGACTGTGTCTCAGTGGTCACACCCGCCAGCACCGGGCAGGGCCCCGCCAGGACCCGGCCGGCGCTCTCCTGACTCTCCATTCCAGCTTCCAGGAGCTTCGCGCCACCCGGCCCTCTGCTGCGGGTTACCGTCACCGCCTGCCTCCTGCCCCTCACCGAACGCCCTGGTTTCAGTCTTCCCCTGCTTCCTAGAGGCTGGGGGACATTGGTATGGACGGGGTGACATCACGGTGGCCGCACTCCCACGTCCACAGGTCTGACCTTCGCCTCCATCCTCAGCCTCCATTTCGTCGCGCCATTTCACCGTGTGGCCACACTCTGCACCTTTCATCTCTCCGAATTCTAAATTCTCAAGTTCCAGGTAATTCCGAAGTTCTAGGTTAAGACCCGTAACTGCACCATAGCACATGTCTGTCTCCCCCCGTCACCGGACGGTCTCGCCCTTCTGTCCTCAGTCTGTCTCCCTCCCCGCCCTCACCTGCATGCTCCAGTTCTGTCTCAGTCGGGACCGAACCATGGAGACCACAGTCCCAGTCCCCTCAGCCCTTGTTCTCTGCCGCAAGGACTCTGCCAGTATACGGCTGTAGTCGGGCCGCCACTTGTCCCGGCCCCCATACCCAGGAGGCTGGGGCGCTACCGGAGAGAATCATGCAGTCGTGGCACTGCCGTCTGCAGCCCTCGCCGAGGCTTTTGGCGACATCTGGCCATCTGGTTGTCAGGACTTGGGGCCTGCCTTTCACAACCCCATGCACACCTTCAGCCTTCGAATCAGGCAGGTTAGCCCAGTGGTGTCCCCTCCTTTCCCCAAAGGCTCCTTTCTCCTACTAGACCTGCAGGTACTCTTTCCTGCTTTCCCACCCTTTAGAAAGCATCCTGCATTTATCCTGCACTCCTCCCCTGCCATTTACTTCCAATTGCCCCCCTCTGTGTTTGCCTGCTCGTTATCCAAACAGCTGGAGCTCAAGTCACCAGTCACTCTGGGCTGACAAGTGTTCAGTCTTTCTCTTCCCAAAGCTCTGTGGCAGTTCCCACTGTTAAGGGTTCTTCCCCCAAAGTCGCTCTCTCTCTCCATGGCTTCCACACTGCTCTTCCCAAGGGCTCTCCTGACTCTTTCCTAGTTCCTCCTCTTCCCAGCCCTTCCCTGTTGGTTAACGCCTCGGGTTTCCTCATTGGCCCTCTTCTGTTTTTATCTGCAGCTCCTCCTAAGGTGCCACTCCTATGCCGATACTGCCACCTCCAGCCTTAAAACTCCAGTCTGCGTCCTCAGTCCTGACCCTTTCCTACATTTCAGACTGGTGTCACTGTCTATTGGACAGCCCTGCCAGACTGTTCTGAAGGAAACTCAGAACTAACATTCCCAAACCAAACTCATCTTATCTTCTAGACACGCTACATTCCCTGCAGCCCTTCATTTCTGTTCAGGGCACCACTATCTACACAGGTATGCATGGGCCCTGCCCGCATGCCCTCGGAACGTCAGTAATTACGAGGTGGGACAATGAACTTCGCAAACTCGTCCTAGAGAAAGTGCTGCACACCTCACCGCTGAGCATCACTGGGGTCACCTTCGAAGTCCTCCCCTTGGGAAGCCGTGCACCGACACCAGCGCCCAGTCCACCCTTCAGAGCAGTTTTGGATCTCGTTTCCTGGAATGGCCATCAGAGCTGTTGTCATACCCCACATTTGACAATTAAGTTTGCGAACTTGCCACCGTGCGCTTATATAGGACCTTACTGAGTTGTTTGTACAGTGACCGCAGTGATGTTCAGCAGTGAGGCACGTGGCACTGTTTGCTAGGATGAGTTCGCAAAATTAATTGTCTGATGTCATGTATGTTTTTGATTCCACCTCTTAAATGTTACTTGGCTTGTTCTGTCCTTTCCGTCTCCTCTAGGCAAGCCTCATTTCAGGGCGCCCTCATCTCCTTATCAGAATTGGTGTGGTAGCCTCCTACTGAGCTACCTGCCCTTCAGTTTTCCCCAGTTTCCAACTGAATCTCTATAACCACTCTACAACACAAATTATACGGTGCCATTTCTTCACTTAGCAACCTCCAGTGTGTCTGCACTGTCTATATTACATACAATCTGAACTCCTTACCCTTTTTTATTCACTCAAAAAAATATTTATAAACATCCACTGTTAGGCAGACACAATTCCAGGTCTTAGAAGAGTAAAGAAGACAGATCTTTCCTGTTCTGTGGAGATTATATTCTCATGGGGAAAAGCAGGCAATAAATACCAAGTCAGTAAGAATTTTAGCAAATGGTGCATGCTTTGAAAAGCCACCATGACGAACTCAAGTGATGGAGTGAGGCAATCTGGGAGAACTTCACTGAGGAGGTGGCTCCTGAGCTGGGGCTCCTGAGGCATCAGCCGTGCCTAAACCTGAGAGAAGAGCCTTCCAGGAAGAAGGAACGTCAGAAGCAAACGGAGGCTACAGGATGTGTCAGGGAAGCGGACAGGTCCAGGCTCCTCAGGGCTTTGCAGAGTGCATCTAACATGCACTGGAAAATTTTAAGCAAAGGAGTGATAGAATGTGATTTCTATTTTTAAAATCAACTTTATTGTGGTATAATTTACAAACAAAATATATCCCAATTTTAGGCATAATTTTAATGGGTTTTGACAAACTTATACACCCATTTAACTCCTGTAATAAACAAGACGCAGAACATTTCCATCACCACCAAACCTTCCCACGTCCCTTCCCAGCTGTACTTTTCACATTGATCCATTCCAGTTATTGTAACGTATGGCATGAGGTATGGATCGAGGTTTATTTTTTCCCCTCAAATGGATATCCAGTTGTTTCAGCACCATGTGTAAAAAGACCATACTTTCTTCAAGAGGTTATATTGCTTTCTTGTCAAAAACAATTAGTCTGTTTCTAAACCATTCTGTTGCACTCATGTTTATGTCTGTCCTCGTGCTAATGCTATACTGGCCATACTGTTGGCCTCACCGATCTTTGTATCTGCAGTGTCTGAATTTGTCCTTGATATTTCAGATGCTCAATGAATTGCTGAATGAATGAATCTCCAAAGGCAGAAATTATTATTCTAGTCCTGTAGACAATAAAACTGAAGCGGTACTGGGGGTGATACATTAGCTTCAGACCATAGACTAGTTTGGTGGGAGAGACAGGAGTTGTGTGAGTGCCCTAGACTTTCACCCTCCCACCTAGACCCCAGTGCCTCCCTGCCCCGGGACGGCCCACACAGTGCTGCACCCTGTGGCTGTGGGAGACAGCACCGGCTGCAGGGGCGTGACAGATGCGCCGCTCTGACTTTGTAAATGCTTCTCTTTACTTGGCCAAATGTGTGGTTTCCTTTTAACGGGGAAGTTGTAAAGCTGCTCTACTCAATACAGAACGGTCGTTAAGAGCATGGCCTCAGGTTTTAGTAGAATGGGACAGGATCCTGCATCTAACTACTTTTATTGGCTCTATGTTTCTGGTCAAGTACTTACCAAGTGCAGGACAACTATAATGATTCATGATCAAATGTACAGAAAGCACTTTATATACTGTTGGGCTTGATAAATGAGAATTACTAACAATGTATGAAGCATCCTTTACTGAAATTGTGCAGCTCAAGTTGATTTTTATTTTCACTTGTATCATTTAAAAGACATACCTTGTTGGGGGTTTTGTTAAATACATTATTGACTTCCTTCCCACTGCCAGAAGTAATTACAAGTGATTTTCAGCTCTGGGTTCTTTTGCATGGACTCAACTCTGAAAATGCACGAGCTACCCTGCTAGGGCACAGATTCCAAATCAGGGTTTAACAAGATATGCAGTGAGCATATCTTGACGGCAGTACTTGGGGTCACTCATCTTGACTCCCTGATGCCTAGGTCAGAGCAGATGGCTGACTAGATACCTTGGAAGAGAATCAGAAATAAGACAAAGTGGCAGGGTAGGTTCTAATAAGTGTGTAGTAAATATACTTAACATTTTTTTTTCCTCAATTAGGGAGAATGCAACAAATGGAAAATCAAACTGAGTTTTAAAATGCATGTACATTGGTGTTACCCTTTCAAAACACATTGTGCTAGCAAGAGTAAAGAGAAGGGGATACTGTTGGTCTATTACATTTTGATAATGTCAGTAGGCACTTTGGGCTAGAAACATAGCAGCTGTTCTGAAATTGTATCTACTTCCCTTAGAGATCTTAACATGTACACAGAGGTTTTCACTTGAATGCAGGAATGTCAGTTAAGCAAACTCATTCTTCCCTCCCCCCATTCACACTCTCAATCTCTCCCATTCTGAGAAGTTACTAAAGTACAGAAAACACAATGTGTAATTTATAGGCTGTTTATATCAAAGCATTTTTATTCTGAAACTCCCTGTGAACATTTATTTTTGAAAATGAAGCATTTACTTGATTAACACAAACAAATGAATCACTTTTAGTTGAGTTCCACTACATCTCCCATCATGCCCTTTCAGTTCAGATTTTTTTAAAGAAAGTAGTTATTATATGCTGGGCACACACACTGTCAGGGGTTTGCGGTAGGGTCGAGGGTCCTCCAAAGCTCAATTAGCTATAGGACGTGGCCACTTACAGTCTAGGAGGGAGAGAGAGATACTGTCATTATGTTCTGCAGGCGGCACAAGCTCAGGGCAGGGTAGGTAGAAGGAGTGCTGCCGGTCTGGGTGACACTTAGAATTGGCATTTGTTGACTGCCTATCCAGTATCCACTCCCACTTCTACCTCCTGCTTCTCGTGAATCCTACAGCTCAGAGATCACAGTCCTAATCTTCCCACGGCACGTGCAGCTTGTACCATACTTGTGACACCCCTCCCTAGCATATGATCTTGCACTTGTCTCAGTTCTGTTTTGAGGAAACTTCTCAATTACCAGGAGACCGCCTTCATGGCAGGAACTCGGGCAGAGTTCTGCAGAATTTCCTGAATATCGGGTACCCACCGTCGTGCGCACCTGCTGGCTGTAGGAAGCCACATGTCCGTGGAATCTGACAGCAGTTGTTTAAGAGCAAACTCACAATGAGGTGCCAGAAGAACATAAAAACAACATGTCACTTGGGACACGGGGGAAATATTCTACAAATGTACTTTGTTCAGCTTGTCAGATTTTACAGACCACATTAGGAAAAGTTCAGTTAATAACACTCTATAACATTATGAAAGGCGTTTTAGCCACTAAAGAATAAACCACGAGTACTATAATCCAGCAGTTTAAAATGCAGTCCTTCAAAATACAAGAACAAAGGCCACAGATTCCAAATCAGGGTTTAACAACAGCTACAATGGGCAAATTGTTAAGCTAGTGGCCTTTGGGGAAACTTTCACAGAATACGTTATTTTCTATTAAGAAAACAAAGGAGAAACTATTTAGCAAATATCAAATGTCTTTTCTTTAACTCAATGCCTTTCTTACCTCCCAACAATTGTTCTTAATCTAAAAATTCCCCTACCTGTGATAAAACATAGCCATTGGCCATGTATTTCTGAAGTTGGGAAGGAAAGGGTCTCTTGTTTAAGGGTGTTTTGAGCTAAATGAACGTACATTATTGCTTCTTCTTGGCAGTGTTCATTCTGGCACTTTCCCGTCAACTATGATGAATAATTTTATAGTTACACAACTGGATTTTGTTACAACATCTACTAAGAGTTGCGACCATGTACACTTGTGCATAAATGATGCCACAGGCACAAAGGCTGCCTTTTGGTTGGAGACACTTTCTTCATCGGTTTCTACTTATGAAGCAAGGAGGGGAAATCCCAACTGCATGCGAAACAGAGGCACTGAAATACAAATTGCACCATAAATGCTAACCTCAACATTAGTAGCCAAGCAAGACCATTTGGTCATGGAAGTATTTCTGTAACTTCCTCTCCTATATATTGTAATTAATGAAAAATATCCACCTAGTCTTCTTGCAAACAGCATTTAAAAATGATTTTCTTGCAAGTTTTAAGAAAAACTGTAACCACAGAACTCACAACAGCCCATTCTTTCTCCCCTAACTTCTTTCAAGGTCAACATACACTGAGTTTTGAGGTAGTTAAGTGATATCTAACAATGGACTATGGGAACTGAATGTCAAAGGCCAAGAAATATGCAGAATCGGGGTTTGTTCCTGTAGCAACTACTGCAGTCCAGAGTCAGATCACCTAAGTGCTAAACAAGCTAAATTTCATCTTGGTGTCCAAACTCATATTACGGGGAGAGGTTCAGACTGTCCTTCTTTTTTCCCTACCCACGTTCTAGACCAGCAGTCGAACGCCCCTTTCACAGGGGTCACCTAAGACCATCGGAAAACACACATCAGATATTTACATTACAATTCATAACAGTAGCAACATGACAGTTATGAAGCAGCAACGAAAATAATATTATGGGGGTCCCCACACCATGAAGAACTGCATTACAGGGCTGTGGCATTAGGAAGGCTGAGAAGCACTGTTCTAGACTCTGTTTGTGTAGAGATTCTTGATGATTCTAATCACAAAAAAAGTAATTCCTGACTCAGATGGCAAATGCGATCATTACATGAAAGTATGGAAGAGCATTATTTTTACTTTTAGAAGCACCCAGACAGATCAATTCAATCCAAATCAATACACATTAATGGAGAAATTTCCTTGTCCTAGGCATAGTGCCAGGAGTGAGAGTACAAAGGTAAGACACAAGTCTTTACCTCTATCGTCCAAGAACCTAGTAGAGGAAGAGAAAAGCAAAATGACGATCATGAGACTGTGATAACTGTTACATCAGAGAGGTGTCAAGGACCCACTGTAATACAGAAGAGGAAGCCCACATGGTCTCAGGTCCAGGAAGAACTTTTCAAGAGCTGTGACCCTTTCATTTAACTATAAAGGAGCTCACTAAATAGACCAGGAAAGAGAAGCTGACCCCAAAAGAGGGGTCCAAGAGACCAACTGGCACCACTGGGGAAATGTAAGTCGTTAGGAACTGTCAGTGGTGTGGGACAGGACGTCTGGGAAGGAGGGGCCGGTCCAGACCATGAAAGGGTGGGACGGAATACCAAGGATGGGCACCCCCGCAGGTTTTGAACAGGGGCGGTGAGACAGCCAGTTCTGTGTTCAAAAAGATCCTCTTGTTGACAGTGTGACAGATGAGAGAGAGAGACGGCTAGGAGCCCACTGTACTGTCCAAGGAAGGACAGAGAAAACGGGGGCCTGGACTAAAAGCAGGGGGGAAGGAAAGACGTAGACAGACGCGAAAGAGGAACAGGAATTAGAAAACGCGGGATGTAATGACTGACTGACCATAGAGCAAGTTAACGTAACCCTGGACTTCGGCACTAGCGAGGCCCATGGTCATACCAACAGCTCCCTGAGGAAAGGAGTGCCCCGTCGGCCCAGAGCCGATGCCTGGCACTGTAAGTGGCATGCACGTGCACACGCGAGTCAGGGATTGCAACTACCCTTGGGCGGCACCGTCCAGTTGAAAGCCCACCTCCTGGCAGTGGCCAGGCAGAGTCCAGGGTGGCTCCTGTCTGGTCCACTCGCCTCTCCTCCTGGCCTCACGCTCTCCTCTCTCTGCAGTGCCTGATGGATGGAAGGTGTCGTGATGGCAGGCAGCAGCAGTGGCACGTGCTTTTGAACTGTCATAAACAGAGCTATATGGCAGCGTATCACAGGAAGAACTAGGGCCTGTCTTATGAATGCGGTTGGCCCCTAGAAGGAAAAAAATTCTAAGGGAAGGTGGCCCCACGGCATTCTCAGTTACACCCTTGGTTTGCTGACGGTGTGTATTAGGGTAATTTCCAGCTACGTGATAGGTAGAACAAAATATATACCCTGACGTGCCGACTGCTGTGAATGACCACCAGCTGAGCCTATAAGTTCACTGAACAATTTAGAAGGAGCTAGAACAAAAGGTCTCATTCCTATCAACTACTCTAATGTTAAAGGCTCTACAGAATTTTATGCTTTGTTATTTTTTTAATACGCAAAAAGCACATACTTTTCAAAAACTGACTTTTAAAATCATTGTTTTTCAAACCTAAAAATGAACTGCATACCACCTTTGTAATAATACTTAATTTTTGGTGGTGCAGAATATTAGGAAACCATTCCTGCATCTTCATCACATTATTGTTCTGTGCAGGATGTTTTTCTGATTAAAAGTAAAAATGATAGAAAATAAAGCTCTCGGAAATATAATGACTAAAACAGGAGGAAGACAAAGAGAATTACATGAAAGTCCTTCCTCTGCAGATAAAATGATTATCATCAGGCAAGATAAAAACAGGTGTAGCATGCATATTTGTTTACAGAACTACAGGGCTATTCTCATCACAGGTATATCATATCTTCTGGAAGAGTTTATCGATGTTTTAGCATGAATTTATTTCTTCAAATTCTCACTCTAAATGAGTAGTCTGAAATAGTTTTGGGCTCAATTAATGTAAGTCCTTACTTGATCAAAGAGATGTTTCCCCAGAAATCTGGTGTTCCAGGGAATACGCCAAACCTGGAAACTGAATAGTAATGGGGTAGATGCACTGGTGGATGGAGCCTTGGTGCTCTCCAAGCCAATCCCCAAACGCGTGACAGTGCACATGAAAGGGTGAGCATGCTGTCTGAACATCTTTCCTCATCTACACGCCATCACGCTCAGATTCCGTGGTCCGCCCAAGGCTGGTCAGGGACACCTGCAGCTGTTTGTCTCGCGCTGCCTGTCTGTGCCACGAGATGTTTCTTCCAGCGTCTCCCCTACGTCCTTAAAACAAATTCTTCCCTTTCAAAACACTGTCCTTGCTCGTTTGGAGTATGTCTGTAGGGACATGAAAATTCTCATTATAGTCCAATTAGTTTCTCTTACCTGCTCATCTACAGCACTACTGCCACCTTTCAGTTCTTGTTTTAATTTCATCGCGAGCCCATTTCACGAGAAGTTCTTGACCCAGTTAGTATATAAGCTCCGACAAGCAGGGTGAAGCCGGGCAGGAACTGGTAGATATCCGGAAGCTGGACACCTCAGTGAGTCAGAACGCTCCTCTGGCCTGCAAGGACGGCCGAGGAGCCCACGTATGAGGGGGCTGTTGGACCGAGGTGCTGGCCCCCAGCCGCCTCTCTGCAAGTCCGGGTTGGCCAGTGCTCTGCCCGGACGGAGGAGGCACACAAGTCCCCTGTGTAGCCTGCAGAGCACACTGGGCTGTAAACCAGAGAGCAATCCCTTAGTACACTTCCCCAAATGTGACTCATGGCCTGAAGCAGCTGTGAGTTTACACTTCCTTGGGGATTCTAGCATACTTCGTAAACTCCTGATAGTGAAAGTGCCTTTCTCAATTCCCCCATTGGATTGGATACTGATGGCTTCCCAACTGGCCAGATACCATGCACTTGTCTGGAACACGGATGGCAGTTTTGCACAGGAATGAAAGGTTGCTTATTTAGTGGTAGGACTGCCCAGGATGACGCTATTTAACTCATTATGAGTGTGAAGGGTAGTATTAACAGTACTCAACCAAGACCTAGAGTAACAACAGAAACAAGTGACAGCCACTGTGAAGATGAACTTGCTATAGAGTTCCTGTGGCCAAGGAGCTGAAGTCATAATACAGCAAAGGGGAGAAATTGGGCTCCTTAGATATGAAATGGAATGGGCCCTGAGGTTAAGGTCAAGAACAGAAATTTGGGGGTGAGGTGTGAAGAGAGGACCAGTTTAGCACTTTAGGTTAAGACCCACAAATTGGGAGTGGTGTACTACCTCCTTTCCTCAGTTCTGCCATTTACTAGTAGATGATCTCTGGCAGTCTGCTGACACCTCTGAGCCTCATCCTTGGGTCCTTTTCAAATCTACCATTCTGTGACTACAGCCAGGGGTGTGACTGGGGCTGGGGGTGGAGAGAAGGAACGAGTAAGGTGGTTGTTCATGTACAGTAAAAAAGCCATTCATTGTCGGGAGTTCAACCAGGGCAAAATGCTGTGATTGCAAAGCCAGTTGGGATGTGGTACTTGTGCACCATACATCACATGGCAACTTGTTCTCCACAGGGAATGCAACTTCTTGTGTGTCCCTTACATCCTGGATAATATGATGAAGGAGAAGACAGCCTCAAGCTCCCAAAGCCTTTGGACGACCCCCACCCCATCCACACCCTCCAGATGTCCTCAGTGCATTGCAGAGGTGAACCAGCTGAGACTCCTGTCGGGCTCCTCGACAGGTAGGCAGGATGGGCCAGATGGGAGGTGACCGGGGAGGGAGGCTCTTCAGGGCTACAGATGCAGGTCTATCCCTTTACCCCACTCTTGGGGCAGCTCATTGTAAGGACTCGCCTTGCTACCTGGGCTAATGGAGGTAGGCACCCTCACACCTGGGCCATGCCACTGACACAACCTCTACTCTTCAGACCAAGGACCACTGGTTGTGTAAATCTTTGCCGTACTACTGAGGGGAGGATGGTTATCACTGCCCCTGCATGGGGCCTTGACATCTTCATTTCACTTGATAATTCACTACTGACAGGTCTTGTGTCTGCTCTTGCAATTTGGGGCTATAATATTTATCATGAAAATTATAAAATTCCCCTACAACAAAATGTGGTTGATGCTCAAATATTTGTTGACTGTGCTTGGCACCATGCATCCATTCTATTTTAAAAATTAATTAATTAATTACATGATTATTAACAATCTGTGGACGTGGAAGCCTCAAAGAAAATTAAACTAAAACACTAATACTCTTACATTATTACAATGTATATTTTCAGGGGTTCCTCATTCAAGGGTGAAAGCTAGAGGGGGACCTTTCCATGGCCCCTTGTTCCCTTGCTTTCTTCATTCCTCACTCCTTGCCAGCCACACTGAGCTCTGGAAGTCCTGGAATGTCCTTCTATCTGGAACCAGTCCCTGGGGTACCTAGCAGGCTCACCCCGACGCTTCCCGTCTCTCAGGCCTCTGCTCCAATGTCACTTTGTCAGCAAGGCCCTCCCTAGTCATCTTACAAGGACCAGTGTGCGCCATCCCCCATCACTCTGTCCGCCTTCACCCTGCCTTTTTCTTCACAACAGTAACTACGTATTTGTGTGCCTGCGTCTGCTGATATTCAGACAACTTCTATTGCTCGTTCATTTAGACATATTACTAACTTAGTGGGCATTTACATTGGCCCTGTACTTCCTACAACTTCTACCCATTTCTTAGAAATTCTCAGTATATATGTCTTTTTTTTTTTTTTTTTTTTTTTTTTAACCACAAAATGAACTTTAAAATATCAACCAAGAGGAGTTCCCTGATGGTGCAGTGGCTTAAGGCTTTGGCGCTGGCGCTGTCAGTGCTGCGACCTGGGTTCGATTCCCAGCCCAGGAACTACCCACATACCAAATAAAATAAAATATCCACCAAGCCTTCTTTAAAAGTCAATCCTCCCAAGTGCATTCTTTCCTCACACGGGCCCTGAGAAGCTGTGGTGCTACAAACACCGCGCTAGTAGCAGAGGCGGAAGGAACACGGAAGGAGACTGAGGAAACCCGGCCCGCCGGAGGACTCCGGGCTGTGGTCTGAGACGAGGCGTCATGTCTACATCTGTGTCAGGAGGGTTCAGAATGAGCGGCCCCGAGACGCGCCACTCTGGCATGCAGATTACTGTGAGCTGAAATCAATCAAGACCCAGAAGACTCGGGAAGATCCTTAGACTTGTCCCCCTTTACTGCCTAAAAGGATTTAAGATAGAGGCCTTGCTCCCAGGGAGGGAGCTGTCCTCCTAGACTACTACAGTTTAATCGGATCTAGGTGTGGCAGACAGCAGGAACCTGGCAAAGCCCGTTTCATCAAAGTCCTCCCTGTGTCCTTGATTCAAGATGGCCCAACAAATGCTTGTTACTAAACACTAACTCTTTTCATCTCTTTGTGAATTGCCTTATTTCCCTTTGAAGTCCTAGATGTCTACTTTCCTCACCTTAGTCCAGAATGATATATTTACTTCATTTTGCCTTGCTGTCTTTGGAATTTTCATGCTTATGTGAATTCCCTGTGCACATCTTTAACGCCTGATTTTTCTCCTGTTATTCTGCCCTATGATATTTTAATTATTCGACCAACTAAGAGGAACAGAGGAAAGTCTCATTTACAAAATGAAATTTCCGACAGCAGCTGAGAAGCAAGGAAGCTCAATAGTCACTGGGAGTCTCGGTGAAGCTTGGGGCCAAACGCAATGCAGTTTCCATTCAAACACCTTCCTCTGCCGAGAACCAGGGAAAGTGGGTTTTACAATGTTAAGAAAGCAGTCCCTGTACATCTACTGACTTCATTGCAGGGGAGCCTGTCCTCTGGGAAAAGAGCTAGATGCTCAACTTGGGATGGTCTCTAACGCTACCTATACAGGGTCTGGCAGAAGTGATGCTCAAGTGTGGTTGGTAGGAAATGTGAATGTCTCGCACAAGATGGACAGCAATTTGAACATTTCACCTAAAATGTCATATAGTGTGCTTGAGTGTGATATTGTCATGTTATAGAATTACATGCTTATGATTTTATAATAAAAGATTTGGTCTAGATTACCAGCTCATAAAAAAGGGGTGTTATTTGTGCCAGACCCTGTATTACAGAGCTCTATGCTAGTTTCAAGAGGGAATGGAAAGGTACAGATGCAGGATCAGATGCATCCTATCTTACATAGGGGAGGTTCTGCTTTAATGAACAGATGAGAATGATCTGAATTAGCCCCAGGCTGCACCCTCCAGCCCTGTGGGGGCCTCTTCAATGGTTAATTCAGGAGCACTTTACTCCAACCCATTTATTTCCTTAAGGAGCAAAGCCTTCTTTTACACTGGTCCTGGCACCATCAGCCAACTCACATCCTCAGTAGGAGGAAAATGTTGGTATTATATTTAAAATCTGCTCAGCAAGCTTCCTCTTTCCCGCTGATGACAGTCAACTTCAGCCCAACCTCTAAAACAGTTTCCTTGCAATCCAGAATTAGGGAAGTCCCATCCCACACCAGGTTCCTTTCACTCTTATTGGCAAACCCCAAATGTGTCTGTCTAGAAGCTGGCGAACTGTCAGGGAATGAATTCCATCTTTCTCTGATGCCTCTCTTACAAAGTATGTGCTCTGCAGTGATAACGAATTGACTTCTTCCCTCACACACAGCTCTGCATATAGTCTTTTCTTACCGTAGGTCCTGCTGCTTGAGCACATAACAGGTGAGTTTGTCTATCTGGTACTGCAAAGTCTTGTGCTTGGTAGGAGAGCCTTTGAGAGCTGCTCTAAGCCCAGAATCCCTTAGAGAGGGAGTGCCTTCCGTACTTCTGCAGTACCTGACACAGACAATCCAATAGAAGTTAAGACACATCCTTTCCTTTGCAGCCCACATGGCTACCACTCCCTGGTTTATGAGCTCATCATCTCTTAACTGGTATCACTCTAGATTCCTTCCTTATTTACCTGCCTCTAGTCTTGCTTGCCTCCCCAGTCCACATACCATGTTGTTGTTGATGGCAGCTCACTCTAAAAGATCTGATTTATAACATATTCCATGCCTTCATTTTTGTCACTAGCATAAAACTAAGGTCCTCGGCAGGACATACATGATCCTTCATGGTCTGACTCCCATGCACCTCTTTAGCCTCAACTCTGGAGTGCCCCCTTCCCCTCCCCCCTTCCCCTCCTTGTAGCTCCCATAGCACCTCTGTGCCTCTCACCATGGTGCCTTCCATAACCTTGCACATCTGGTGAATACCTACTTAGCCTTCAAGTCTTGGTTCAGGAGCCCTCCAGGACTCCCAGGGTAGCCCCAGACACTCTTTTTCTTACTTTATGTTTTCACTGTAATTGTGTTTTTGCACAATTAGATTATAAGCTCTCAGGTTATCAGTATTTTTTTGAATGAATAGATGAATTAATTAATGAATGGAGGAGAGAGGCTTAAGCAAAGATATTGGTGACTAATGCAGTTGCGAGGAAAAATTAAATCACCTAGAAAGAACCCAGTGGGCTACAAGATAAAAAGATGAAGATTAGAACCTAGAGAAAGGAGAGATAAACACTCAGAGAAATAACAATTAAAAAAACAAAACAACAAAAAACAAAAGCAAGACAAACAAACAAAGCCATATAGGGCACGTATCCCAGAAACCAGGGCAGAAAGAGATTCAAAAAAGAGGAATAGTGCTCGCTTCAGCAGCACATACACTAAAATTGGAATGATACAGAGAAGATCAGCATGGCCTCTGAGTAAGGATGACATGCAAATTCGTGAAGCGTTCCACATTAAAAAAAAAAAGAAAAAAGAGGAAGAGTTTACATTGAGCTCTTCCTTTGCAATGGAAAACAATAATTATTGCATCATTATATAGGGAAGTTTAGGTAAAAATATTATAAAGTTATGCATATGAAAGCCACATAATAGAGATACATACACGGTTTTGCTTTCATTAAGATAAATTTTTATCAAGTCTTACTATTGTTTCCAGTATTAGATTTTGCCAGCCAAGGCCTTCCTTTACCATGTTGACTGAGAAATTTGTTTTTCTCTGACTCATTTTTTCTAACATATAATTCAATTTCAATTTAGAGCCACTCTCATAACACTAAGGTAGAAGATTTCGTCAATTTAGGTTTTCCAGATCCAAGGAGATGTCAGTTCAACATGACTCTAAGTTTTTACAGGATAGTAAAAACTTTGTACATAAAAAAGACTGAATAAATATGTTTGGAAAGAATTACTACATTCCTTATATTTAAATGCAGAAGTTAGGTCATCTAGTATTATAGCTATCACCCATCCCCCAGCAAATATGGAGCCAATGGCAAACACTGCTAATTCATTGTGGCAATTTCTCAGCTGAACCTGCATAAGCCCCTAGCACTGCAAACAGCCTACTGACAACTGGTCAGAGTTGGCCCAGATGACACTGCATCATTCTTAAGTTAACTATTTTAAATTTGAGCTTTCACAGCTCTTTGCTCATGTGTGCATGCCGGGAGAGCAGCTGCCTGGTGAGAAGACAATGAGCAGAAGCAAAGTAGTCAAAATGTGACTTGGCCTGTCTGCTTTACTTTCTATGTCCTTCTCCTATTAGGGATTGTGAATAAAAATTTTCTTAAGCTATTAATTTCACACATGCCTACAAATGTCATTTTAGTTCAATTCAGAGAACTGAATTATCTAACATGCTCATGGCAGAGCTCTATCCATCACCAACCACCTCTGGTTAGACAGATACCCTTTGTTAAACTGCTCTGTGAAACCTGAGATTTAGGTATACCTTGTTGTTTTAGGAAGATGAATCTGGCAGCAGTCTGGTCATTGCATGTTCTGTTTGAAAATTCTTTGCTGGTTTCCCACTGTTTATATGTAATCGGATAAAATACAAATTCCTTTGCATGCCATCGAGTTCCTCAGGAGGAAAGTACTACTTCATTCTCCTTCTTTTACCCCTCCTCTGACCATTATCCCATCACACAAATCCTTCTTTGTGTGTGACTGTATTAGCTTTCTGTGACACCTTTCTATGGCACTTAAATCACAAACTTAGTGACTTAACACACAAAATTATAATATTTAAGTTCTTTAGTTAGAAGTTCAACATGGGTCAGCTAATCAAGGAGTTGGTAAGGCTATGCCCACTCGGGAAGCTCTAGGGGAGTATCGGTTTCCTTGCCTATACCACTTCTAGAGCCTACCTTCATTCCGGGTTTGTGGACCCCCCTCCACCTTCAAAGCCAGCAATGTTTGGTAGTCTCCCAACATGGCATCACTCTGACACTGATGTCTGCTTCGCTTTTTCACTTACAAGGACTCTTGTGATTACACTGGGCCCACTGGGTAATCCTGAAAAATCTCTCCATCTTGAGAACCTCAATTTAATCACATCTGCAAAGTCCCAAAGTAAACTTTGGGGTTGGGAGGCTGTTATTCTAACTACCATAGTGGTGTTCCAGAAAGTCTGGAAAAGTCTGCTTCCCTGCCTAGAAACTTGTACCCAATTTCTTAGGCATTCCTTAAAGTCCTATGGAAATGCCACTGTTTTCATGCGGCCCCTCCTCCTCCTCCAACCCACGGACGGGGCTGACTCCTGAAACTTCTCAGTCCATGTACAGCCACCTCTCCTGCAGCACCTACTTTACACTACAGTTTATTTGTTCTCTAGCATGTTTTCCTGACGGGACTCTGAGTCACTATGTCTTAGTAATTTTTGCAGCCTCGGGGGCTTACTTATAAAAGACTGTGGGGCAAGAAAAATGAATGTGATATGTTAAAGAGTAAAGATCTCAGGTGGACGCAGAGCCGAGACCAATAAATTCACAGGA
This sequence comes from Lyroderma lyra, assembly GCA_004026885.1. Lineage (NCBI taxonomy): Eukaryota > Metazoa > Chordata > Mammalia > Chiroptera > Megadermatidae > Lyroderma > Lyroderma lyra. The sequence goes on from PVJL010001056.1 coordinate 302,001, forward strand.
CTTCTGTTTTGAGTCCAATTTAGAAACCAGCTCTTAACTAGCTATTATCACATAATCAACCAAACCCCTTATCCTTTAACCGTGCCAGGGAGGTATTAGAGCACACTTAAAACCAACTGTTTGCATCTGAGGACATTTCTAACTTTAATGTGATTTGCCATGGATCACAAAGTGTTGTCAAAGTTTTAAGTGTCTTCTTTGGCTTGGCTAGAAAAGGAAAGGCCAGATCCCAAGTGCTTGGATAGATACCACGTTAGGGAAGTGAGGTTATCGGTACAATTTATGATCTCAAAAAAAAAAAAAAAAAAAAAAAAAAAAAAAAAAAAAAAAAAAAAAAAAAAAAAAAAAAAAAAAAAAAAAAAAAAAAAAAAAAAAAAAAAAAAAAAAAAAAAAAAAAAAAAAAAAAAAAAAAAAAGGAAAAAAAAAAGACACTCGTCTTAACAAATCTGACTGTACTATGTTGGAGGTTAAAACCAACTTTTCCACAATATTTATTTGGTAATTCAGTATGTGGAAGTTCTTGCATTAAAAAAAAAGAACAGAATCTTTAAATTAAGCAAAGTTTAAATAACCTCAAATACTTAAATTGCAAGCCAAACAAGGATTGAATAAACCAAGGTCACTTGAATGGGGAAAGATGATCTGTTTTTAAAGGCAATAGTTTGCTATGACTATCTAATGTCACTAATGACACTACACAATATAGAAATCTAAAGACAAAGAAATAAAACAAAAATCAGTGTGCCTAGCAGCTGAGCTGCAAGAATCCAACAGTTAGGTACAAAAGAGAAGACATTATTACCTGTTTCCTAATTTGAATACAAAGTCTACTTTTCTATTTTTTTCTTCATTAGAAATAGTAAAACCCCTCTTCAATTTAAATCCTGTTAGTTTTACTTTAGGAGAATGTGGAGCCAAGAGTGGTATTTAAATAAGTCTTTTGTTAAATTCCACTGTCTTTCTTTGTGTGTGTGTGTGTGTGTGTGTGTGTGTGTGTGT